>JAGFPH010023245.1:0-12058 GCA_018207615.1 Philaenus spumarius
ATTATTCTGCAAATTTTGTTTCTTTGCGCGACCTTATAGCTCGCTTGTTTCCCCCACAATCGATCAAAACGTAAAATACCATAAAAGTACCCCCCGGTTTAAAGCCATGCGGTGGATTTTACCGTGGGGTTGGCGTGCGAAGCACTCAATGCATTGTGAATTGACGATACTCCCGATACGGGGGTTGGCGTGCGAAGCACGCAATGATTTGTTTTTTGAAAATACTCAAAACATGCGGAATTGCGTGCGAAGCACGCAATGCTTTGTGTACTGAAGATGATCCCAATATGCGGAATGGCGTACGAACCTATTCAGCACCGTCGTGAATAGACCTATTTCCCAAATTGTTGGTTGAAACCCTAAAACATAGGCATATAAACTGAATTTAGGAAATTTTCTCAACTTGCACGTCAGCGGTTCAGCTGCGTGGTCGAATTTTTAATCTATTCATTAAAATTGTAATTCTATTTTTCCGGATCAATAGTGAAACCGATAAAACAAAAGTGACAGCGTATCTGTGTAGCATTGTTCTATCGAACAATTAACCGAACTGCCTTCTCTACTTTTTTTACAATTTCTATTCCGTCACGATGCAAAGAAGCACGCGGTAAAATTTAATTATTAGAAAACGTTTTCCCTTCAACAATAGAAACAAATCAATACACTAACCTCGTTTTAGAGTGATGGGAAAGTAACGTTATCCCGATATGAAATGATATCCGTCGTTACACCGGCATTGCGGGCTCGGTTTCCCTTTCGAATCGGCCTCATTGTGTTAAACGAAGCCTTAATTGTTACAATTTAACAGAACAATTATCCGCGTACATCAGCCAGATCTAGTTTCACTTTTATGTGTTTAAATAGAAGCAATTTAACTGTCATTGACACAGAACGTCTGTTCGTAGATCTGACGGTTTCGAACTTGATCGCTTCATATTCTATTCCAAGTGTCGACTTTTGGACGTGGATTTGACTCATGACTATTTCGAGCCATTCAACTCCCACTTTTATGACTCAAAACTTTTTCTCTAATTCCAATTTCTCTACAGAGACTCGTATCGACTTTATTTTTAAGGGTTCAAATATTCTTTGTAGTGGTTCTAAAAACAAATTTTTAAAAGTATGGAAAGCATTAAAGAGAGGAAGAGAGAGAGAGGCAGAGATTGGTTCCCACCATCAATGTGTAATTTATCTAAGCAATGGTTATTGATATTGTTTAGATGGTTAGTTAGGTTAATTGAGTATCTTGATATGAGGGTGCGTTGTTATTAAAACCATTCATTCTGCATTTAAAACTGACTTACGTTATAATAATTTACTCTGAAGAGAATTATATACAGGTTGGACCAGCTAAAGTGTGACAATAGCTAACTTTTAAAATACGATTCGGACAAAAACGTTTAAATAGAACATCTGCCCTTAATTTTTGATACCTTTTGGACTGTGTATAAATTTTTTTTCTAAATCCGCCATTTTGAATCCAAAATGGCGGCCAACTTAATTTTTTTAACTGGAAACCACCCATTTGTATGACGTTTTTGGATTTTATGGGCAATTTTAAGACTTTTATGTTCTTTACATTTTTTTGATAAACCTAACGGTTCTCCTGTAAAATGAAGTCGAAGTTTAATTTTCTTACAGCTAATAACTCATAAAGGTTACAATAACCAACTTCTAAACCATGCTTCAGAAACAAACTTTTTTTGGGGCACTTGCCCTTAATTGTTGACACCTTTTGGACCATGCATAAAAAAATTCAAAATAGTTAGGTCTACAGGTAAAAAAAATTAAACATACTCTTTTTACATTACAATACTTTATCAAAGCTGTTTTATCATGGTATACATTAAAGCAAAATGACACAAAAACGTCATACAAATGTTGGGTTTCCATTTAAAAAAATGAAGTTGGCCGCCATTTTGAATCCAAAATGGCGGATTTTGAAAAAAATTTATACACAGTCCAAAAGGTATAAAAAATTAAGGGCAGATGTTCTATTTAAAAAAATTTGTCCGAATCGTATTTTAAAAGTTAGATATTGTCACACTTTAGCTGGTTCACCCTGATGTATAGGTATTTTACGGAAAACTTTCAGGAGTGTTCTACTAGTGAAAATAAAGAAAAAGGTTCCTGTAAACATGGGTTCGGAAATGCTTCGTTTTCCAGATATCCGCCATTTTGTTTTTTTACAAAATAATTCATATCTAGAGCTAAGTTAAAGATAATGACAGCAAATAAAATGTACATACAATATTACTGTGTATACTGTGTTACCGGATTGAACAAACAACTAATACACATAACTTAACTATTATCCTTCATCCCTCCGATTACTATGATAGTTACACCATCCGATAGGGAATCAAAAGGCCTACAAAAAAGATGTCTTGAAATTTTGTGTTAAAATGTTTTTGAGTAATTTAGGTTTGAAATTTTCAAACAGCCGCCATTTTCAAACGCATGATTGGATATGATCGTTTATTTTTCTTACGATAGATAATTGTTAGATTAAACTTCATGCCAAGTTTCAATTTAATCAGTCAAACCGTTCTCTAGATATAAATTATTTTGTAAAATGAAAATGGCGGATATCTGGAACACGAAGCATTTCCGAACCTATGTTAACAGGAACTTTTTTCTTTATTTTCACTAGTAGAACACATCCTGAAATATATTATTTATTTTTTATTTTTTCCGCTTACACACCTCCTCAGCAAGAGATATTTAATTAAATTACAAGTGAAAAAATATATTATTAATATTATTATATATAATATTAATAATAACACCACTGTAAGCTGCAAAATGAGAATTGAGATTGTTTTCAATGTCGTATACACAAGGTATTCAATCTGTTAATTCAATAATTGCAGTAAAACCGTACAAGTGAGATAACATCGATCAATATCTGGAGCGATCAGAGTAGCTCGGTTGGCAGAGCATCACGATGGAAACGTGAAGGTCCCGGGTTCAACTCCCGGTCTTGGTCTATGTTTTTTCACTTTTAATTTAACTAAACATCCTGAAAGTTTCTCCATTTCTCCATGAGACACTTTGTATAAACAGTTTATTTTGTGCATTATGTTTTTGAAGATTGTTATTATTTTTGTTACGTTTTGTTTGTATTACTGTTGTTAGTGTATTACTATTTTCTGTCTTTTTTAAATGTATTTAAACAACAGCAAAACAATGCATTCGTTATTCGAAGTTAAGTGGAATATTATTAACATATTCAAATACATTCAGACTATACAAAGAAAATCTAGAATATAAATGATGAAATATAAATTACGGAAGATTTCCAACTCAGTATTGTTCTAAAGATAACGAGGGGCTTGTATAAAACAGAATTAAAATATTTTCGTTCAGATTGTCTATTATTTTAACACATCAGTTCCAGACATTACTTTAAAAAGATGAGCTAGAAAACTTTCAATGCATCGGCCTAATTGGAAAAATACCTGCAAATTGTAAAACGAAAATTATACATCGATGAACTTGAAATTAGAAATTACGAGTAAAAATCAAAAGATAAATAGACCGTGTAAGTAGGAAAACTATTGAAAGTTTACAAGTTAAACTAGTTTTCAGATTAGCTTTATTCTTGTTTATCAAGTGACATTTAAAACTATATTTAACTTATTAATGAATTTCCATAGGAAAAATGAGCTATTGCAGTGGCCCTTATGGTAAGAACCAAGGTCAGGAGTAGCAAATGAGCACCGATCATGGTCCCCAGAACAAGTTTTGGGGTGTCATTAAAAATCATATCTATCTATATATATAAAAATGAATTGCTGTTCGTTAGTCTCGCTAAAACTCGAGAACGGCTGGACCGATTTTGCTATTTTTGGTCTTAAAATGTTTGTAGTAGTTCATAGAAGGTTTATACGTAAAGAAAAGTTTGAAAAGTTTCCCGAAAAAGTTTCAAATTTGGAAGAAACTGAACAGCATTTATTGTATGAACTCAAAACCATAACTCACAAAAAGAGCTGTTCCTATAAAAAGCTTATGTTTGTTTACATGTATTACCATAGCAACATTACTTAGCAAATTTATAATCACTTTAATACTCTTCAAAACCAACAGCTTTTTAAGGTTAGATTGAAAAACTATAAACAAACACAAATAAAAATGCTTACAGAATTATAATTCAACTCAAACATTGGTTATTAAATATCTATATAGGCCTACTTAGAGATATGCTGCTTAAAATATTGTTTATATAAAATATATCATAACTATGAAGTTTTTAATACTTTTCAGGACATATTTTCGCTATCAATAATAATAATAACAAACAAATTATTTGACACCATGCATAACCATAAACATACACGAGTTTAAACATATTTTATTGAAAACTAAACAAACCATCTGAATTAAACTAAATGCCATTAAAATATCCCATTCGTAGCTTTACTTTGATATATACTGTATATTTAAATACTAAACAATATATATGTTATACTAATTAGGCCTATACATTTAAAATTACAAACTCTATTTGAACCAGTTTGTTACATCCTAAATTAACGCGGATGTTACAAAGTGATTCAAATATCTTTTCTACGACCCCCAGCTAATTTAAACCCTAGCTAAGAAAGGGTTAAAAGAAATTCGAAATTTTAGGGTGGTTTGGGGAGGGGGGGGGGGGTCAAAGTTACTAAAAATCCCTATAAGAACGAATTGGAATGAAATTTGGTGCGTAGCTTTCTCTAAGGCCGTAGGTGCTCGCAACATTGTCAATGAAATTAAGTGAAAGTCAAACTTAGTAAAAACTATAAATTAAAACGATATATTTAAAGCTTTTTCATGTTAGATAGTAGTTTACAGGAATACAATTTTCAGGGCTTTCCTAAATAGCGTAGACTTTTTTTCATGACCACAGTAGGATACGCACAGGTATTCAACGAACACTTAAAAAGAATTACAATTACGTCAAAAAGACTGAAAATACCAACAACCACGGGCAACGCCGTACGGGTCAGCTATTATATATATATATAAATGTATATATGTGTTCGCACTCTAGCGACCGCATTTTAAGTCCGATTTGGTTCAAATTTGGTACACATGTTGGTTGTCTACGTCGCTCGGACGAGTTCGTTAGCCAAAAAAATCCAACAACCGGAAGCACGTTTTTAGATCGGAAGTAACTATTTTTTGCGATTTTTCCTACGAGAATGAATTTGTTTTTGAGTGTTTTCTACAAATATAAATGTAGGATGTTATTCTGCACATTTTGTTTTTTTACGCGACCTTATAGCTCGCTTTCTTCCCCCAAAATCGATCAAAACGTAAAATACCATAAAAGTACCCGGTTCAAACCAATGCGGTGGATTCTACCGTGGGGTTGGCGTGCGAAGCACGCAATGTTTTGTGTGTTGAAGATACTCCCAATATGCTGAATGGCGTGCGAAGCACGCAATGCTTTGTATATTGAAGACACTCCCAATACACGGAATGGGGTGCGAACTATTTTGCAGCTATTCAGCACCGTCGTGAATATTGTTTCCCAATTTCTTGGTTGAAACCCTAAAACATAGGCGTATAAACTTAATTTTGGAAATTTTATCAACTCACGTCAGCGGTTCAGCTGGGTGGTCGAATTATTTTTATACTTAAAGCTGACAGTAATTTTTTCTTTTATTTTCTTAAAGCTTACTCCGCTTCCTATAAGAAAAAAGTACTGTGAGTTGTAAGTATAAAAATAAGATAGATATAGTAATAAATAACCAGTCCCAGTAAAGCAATCAATAACCATGACATTTAATGTTGAATTAAACACAAGTAATGAAGAAATAATGCAATGAACAAGGACAATTGTAGAAACACGTAGCCGGCGCTATCATTCACATTTCCTATTTAGAAATTTATAGCAATTTATTATTTCTCACGCATTGATTACGCAATGCCAGTACGTCGAAGCGTCAATGGGTTTTAATCCTAATCTCGTGCAGTGTGTGACCTTGAATTAATAAAACCTTCGTACTTTCTATTCGGCAACAGATTCCTTGCATATCCATACTTATTATAAAAAGGAAAATAATAATTGACCGAGCGAAGCGAGGTCTCCGTTTCAGCCCGACCGTTCGGCATTTCGTCTGTAAGTCTGTCTGTCTGTATGTCTGTCTCCCGATTACGGCATTGACCGATTTTGATGATTTTTTGCATGAATGTTCCTTATTCCTAGGCCGAGCCATGTATATATACGGTTTTTTTCATTTTTCATTTTTAACCCCTTAAATAAAATAAAAATGGCGGCTGGACCGTTTCTCTCAGTGTAATTTTTTTTCCAAAGCCAGTTTGTGGCTTAACCGTAAGTCGAATTTAAAAACTAATAACATTTTGAGAAAGCAAATGAAATTTTAAACAAAATTGTATTCTTGATTTTTTCCCGTATCTCTAACGGTGAGCTCACAAAATGGCCGTAAACTTCGAATTTGTTAAAAATCATCCAAGTTTTTGTGTTTTGACCATGTTTTTATACGTTTATTCTAAACGAATTCAAAAGTGTTCCAAAGCTTTTTTGTAGATAAAGGTTTAAAGAATTTATATATGCCAGTAAAAAAATGATCGAAGTAAAATTAACAAAGTTATTAGCTCAAGAAACAAGCATGTTCAGTAACGAAAGAGAAATGTTCATGTTTAGGCCTACATAAAAAGTAGTACACATTTTTTGTAATTTTTTTCATAAATGTAAAAAAGTTTCGTAATTTAGTTCTAAATAGAACTGTATAAAACTATTTATCAATTTCAAATGTATTATTTTGAAAACACCAGTTTTTATGTTCCTACTACAAGACTGCCAACAAAACTAGGCCTATTTTGAATAGTAATTTATGAATACGTATATCCTTTGACCAAAAATGACATAGTATTATAAGAAAGTGTAGAGTATAAATCAAAGAATTGAACTGTTTACTTGTAAATAATTAATTCATAAAAGTATTTGACTTAGCTTTACTCGAATTACAAAATGAGATGAAACAAATGAAACCTCGCGGCGAAAAAGGACATACAAAAAATAACCGTAGGACACCGTGGGAAGTGTTGATACATAGGTTGACATCACTATCACGACGTTTTAACATCGTTTGTTTTCATTATTTCTAATATTGGAATATGATATGGAACTTAAGTTAACTTGTGATACATTGTTAAGTTTGAGTTATTTAAGTATGTAAATATTTAATTGTATGTTGTCCCTCTATAACGCGATATTTTTAGCTATCTTACGCATTGTTAACCTAAATAAAACACAATGCCTCTAAATGAAAATCTTTAGCAGTTAAAGCTCAAGAAAAGAAATAAAAACGAGAACTAGAAATCCCGGAATCGCGGAAATTGTAAATAATGTTTCACTTGCTAAATCTTGTGCTTACTTCCTTACTGGCACACTATTTTTAACCTAAGCTCAAAACCACATTTGTTATTTCAACGAGCGAGGTCTACTGTTCACAGAACTACTAGCTATAAAGGGGTTTAGAACGGTTAATAACAGCACAAAAATAATGTTTTAGTTACGTTTGTTGTTGAAATCAGCTGATGATGGAAATACTATATTAAACAGCTGATTACTGTTATTATTACAGTCATTAAACATATTTAATGATTTTAAACTCCATAAGCCTACTGTTAAAAATTTTCAAATAAGTTGTTTAGAAAAATACGAGTTTTCCTAAAGTAGTGGTTTTCACCAATCGATTTTTTAGACCCAAAAGCCTCTAATCACAAACTTTCAGCAAAATCCTTCCGCTGGATCTCGAGATTGCTCGTACGTACAAACAAACAGACATTGCTCGTATTAGAATATAGGATTTTATATTCGTATATCGTATTGTAAATAAATTAACTGCAGCAAAACAACAACAGCTGTTTCTGATTTGTTTCTTCATCCAGCTCCTACTTTACTCCTCCTTAAAGTATAAGTTTTAAATTTTCACACAAATGTAAATTACAAAAATATTTGTAATTACTTGTCGGTGAAAATTCAACAAAAAACAAAATATTTGTACGAAAAGAAGCTATACTTTATGTGTCGTACTATTTTTCTTCAAGTTGTCGGACTTTGACAGTTTTAAATAGACGGAAGTTAAATCATATGTGTTTGCTTAACTCTACCCCATAGCTCTTCCTTCATCGAGCACAGTATAGAATGAAAGTGCACTATCTTGAACACACTAGAATCAGCTGTGTTTGACCACTGCTCCAGGCGCGCAGTCTGTATTGCTCACTTATACAGTTCAGAACGTGTTCTGCGATCCTCTTATCTGTATTTGTATTGCAAGAGTGTAATGCAACAGTTACAGCCAGTAACACAATAAAGAACTGCGTACGAACAGGTATAGTTTTGGTTTCTGTAATTAAACACTACGAAATTATGTCAGCTCTGACCTCCTGACATCAGGCACAAGGACATCGCGTCGCCTTCAGTAGAAACACTCACCGAAAATGTTAAGTAGGAACCAGAAACAGGCGATGTGTGATAAAATTGTGAATCAGCTTACAAGAATCGCCCCACTACTATGTACAACTACAAATTACTATGTATTTGGACAATGTATAAACCTTAAAACCCTGTTCATTAGCGAATTTCCATAGGAATAATGAGCTATTGCAGTGGCCCTTAGGGCAAGACCCAAGGTCGGGAGTAGCAATAGTAAAATAGATTAGTATTTGTTTTGCCAGCCCACTTCAAGACAAACAACCGTTGAAGCCTCAAAAAGAAAAATTGAATTTAAAAAAAATGTTATTAAAATTTTTTACATTATAATAACCAAAAAAACAAGATGGAATACTTTTTCGAGACTTCGGCTCGTGTATTTTTTTTTAAATACTCAAAAATGTTACGTATCCATAATCATACGTTTCTTCTCATATCCAAAAATATATGAAACGGTACCCCACACCGTATTTTTAAAATGGTGACCCAAAAACGTGACCCCGACGCGCTACGACTCTTAAACTGTCAAAATCGGATTTCCCGTAACCAAAAAACATATAAAACGTTACCCCACACTGTATTTTCAAAATGTTGACTCAAAAACGTGACCCCGACGCGCTAGGACTCGCGCTAGAAAGCTCAAAGGCTCCGAAATAAAATTACGAAGATTTTGGCACCACCAGAAGTTTTCTACTACATCTGTGATTGCATAAATCGTATCCACAGACAGGCAAACATTAATTTTCGCAAGATTTCAATACTTAAATGCGAGCCGAAGTATTAATAAAGAAGATCCGTACAAAATATCTTTAGAAAGAAATACGAACTGTACTAATAGTAGAATATTTTAGTCGAAACAAAAATACAAATCTCAGTACGTATGTAACATGATAAATATTAACGGAGCGCAATGGCGTAACTAAAGGTTCATTAAGGGATAAAGGTTGTTTTTATACTTCATTTAGCCTAATTTATTGTTGCACCATTGGCTCTGGTAATTACGTTTTTTGCCCTGTATTCCGTTGATAAGCTTCTTTTTATCCTATTTAGTTTTATAGGCTGTACTTTGGGGGAGTGGGTTAAAAGAGTCCCGGATACAAATTTTATATCGATGAAAATAAATAAATATGACGTAGAATAGTTCATAAAATTAGGAAAATACATACAAAATATCGGTGTATATTATTTGTGTCTTAATAGTTTTTTTTTGTTATTAGTTAGTTGTATTAGTTACGTATTGCCTTTAGCATCGGTATGCTTAGGATTGATCAAGCAGTTCAATACAAAATGCGTTTAAAATGTTTTTGAAGAGCTAAAATTGCACCCTTAGAGAGTTACTAGGGGCTCTGCCCCTGGACTCTTCGCTTCGCTCGCAGTTGGAAAATTCACTAAAGAATCTCGTTAATCTTTGGCTCGTTTGTACATAGGTTTGTAAAATTATGAAACCAGGCTTAAATATATTAACAGTAATTACAAGATTAATTATAACCTCAAATACATGCTTTAGAAACGTGAGAGGCTTTCATTACGACTTTAGTCCTAGTTCTACTATCTTCTGTCAACTAAAGTTTTGAAACCAGGCCTAAATATAGTAAAAATTATTGCAGGATTAACATAACCTCAATACTATGTTTCAGAAATGAGCCAGGCCTATATTACAAAATTGACTATTCGAATTTATCCATCTTTGCCAAGTTTACCTTTTTTTGAAAAAATAAATTGTTAAATCAGGCCCAATTTATTCTAATTTCAACAGTATAAATTAGCTTGTTTTTTTAACAGTAATTAAAAACTATTCAATGAACAGCTGATAAAACAGTATAAATTGGCTTGTTTATAAACAGCTGTTTTGATCGCTTTATTTACTATTTCCTTGATATTTTGTAACCAACATGGCAACCCATAAGACCCTATTTTAAAATTTTTCAACTTTTAAATTTGATTTTTCAAATAATTGCGTTCTTACACGAAATACAACTATATGGGTGTACTTAAAAATCAAAACTTCACCTAAATACAAAATTTCTTTGGATTCGTTAGAGCCGTTTTCGAGATCCGCGATAGATACAAAGATAGATACAAGAATCGCTCATTTAAAGTAATAGGATACAGGCAAAAAGTTTATTATCCCGCTCTTGTGTACGCGGAGCTGAACTTGTGTCCTTTTCGTCTAACCACCACGGACTTGTGGATAAGGTATAACCGCTTTTTAATATAAAAATAATTGCAAACCTCTTTCGGTCAAACTAGTGTCCGTCGGTTGCATGTAACCAGAATGGCATAACTTCCATTAAAAAATGAAACCAACAACTCACCATCGACGGAACCAGTATCGCGTTTCACGCAAAGGAAAGTTTTAATTTTGCGTTCTGCTGCCGAACTTTCACATAGAGAAGCTACCTAACCTGACAGTGACAATAGTTTGCGTTTTTACTGTCCGATATGGTTTCTCAATAAGGTTCATTTGACAAGGTCAGGTGAAAGCCATCGCGAGGAAATGCAGACAGTTTGACAATTATCCACAGGAAACGGTGAAAGTATATGTCCAAGTGTAAAGACGACTGTTACAATCTACCTTCGAACAATTACAATAAATTACCACTTGTAAACCTGAATATAGGGTGTCTCAGAGACACTAAACCATATCCGTTCTATAGACGAAAACGGTGAAATGGCAACAGCGCTGGGAGTGGAAGTGATAATTGAAAGACAAATTTGATTCTAGGCATAAAAAAGTTCTCTTAGATTTAAATTATTGTTTACATCACTGTATTTTATTACTGTATACAGGGTGTTTCATAAATAGGACGCCAAACTTCTGAAGTGGGTTCCTTACATCAAAATAAAAAAAAATGTGCCCTAAAACTCTTCGTTTTCCAGATATCGGCCATTTTTATTTTTTACAAAATAATTCATACCTAGATAAATGTTTGACAGATTGAGTTCAAACGTGGCATAAAGCTTAACCTAATAACGATCTGTCTCAAGAAAAATAATTCGACCACGCAGCTGAACCGCTGACGTGAGTTGAGCAAATTTCCAAAATTAAGATTATAGTTTTAGTGTTTCGACCAACAATTTGGGAAATAGGTCTATTCACGACGGTGCTGAATAACTGCAAAATGCTTCGCACGCCATTCCGCATATTGGGAATATTTTCAATACACAATGCATTGCGTGCTTCGCACGCCATTCCGCAAACTGGGAGCACCTTTAACATACAAAGCATTGCGTGCTTCGCACGCCAACTCCCGTATAGGATTATCTTCAACACACGATACATTGCGTGCTTCGCACGCCAACCCCGCGGTAAAATCCACCGCATGGCTTTGAACCGGGTAATTTTATTATGGTATTTTACATTTTGGGGAAACGAAACGAGCTATAAGGTCGCGTAAAAAAACAAAATGTGCAGAATAACATCCTACATTTATATTTGTAGAAAAACCTCTAAAAAAATAATTCTCGTAAGAAAGATCTAAAAAAAATAGTTATTTTCGGTCAAAAAATGTGCTTCCGGTTGTTTTTTTTTGTTTTTTTTTTTGCTAACGAACTCCTCCGACCGACGTAGACAACCAACATGTGTACCAAATTTGGACGAAATCGGAC
>JAGFPH010023246.1:0-12058 GCA_018207615.1 Philaenus spumarius
ACTAAAGTTACAAGTTTAATAATAAATATCCATTAGTGAATTTTAGACATAATAGAAACAACTAAAGTTACAAGTTTAATAATAAATATCCATTATTGAATTTTAGAAATAATAGAGACCACTAAAGTTACAAATTTAATAATAAATATCCATTAGTGAATTTTAGAAATAATAGAAACAACTAAAGTTACATGATTAATAATAAATATCCATTAGTGAATTTTAGAAATAATAGAAACAACTAAATTTACAAGTTTAATAATAAATATCCATTAGTGAATTTTAGATATAATAGAAACAACTGAAGTTACAAGTTTAATAATAAATGTGCATTAGTGAATTTTAGAAATAATGGAATCAACTAAAGTTACAAGTTTAATAATAAATATCCTTTAGTGAATTTTAGAAATAATAGAATCAACCAAAGTTACAAGTTTAATAATATATCCATTAGTGAATTTTAGAAATAATAGAAACAACTAAAGTTACAAGTTTAATAATAAATATCCATTATTGAATTTTAGAAATAATAGAAACCACTAAAGTTACAAGTTTTTAGTGTTTTTATTGGGTTTACAGAAGAAAACTTTTGTTAAGTATATAATCTCGTTTCACTGTTCTGGTTTTTTCAAGTTTCTGACTCATCTGTTCAATTTTATTTATTTTTTGCTGCGGTAATAATAATTATTGTCCCAAATAAAAATAGTTGCCGTGCTATGTAATCGGAAGTTTAATATATAAAAAAACATTTAGATACATGTGTGATGTAGCACTTAGCGCCAATTTATATAGCATTGTAATGCAATGTATATGAAATACAAGAACTTCATTGATGGATGTTTTATCTTTATGTATACTCTATAAGTCACACCAATGACTAACAATTAGATTAAACTTGAAATCATGATTTAAAATCTACTGCCCTTATAACATAACAACATCACTCATTGTTTAATATTTTGAAAAAGCTCCTCGTTTGGAAGCCATTTACAACATTGTCAAAAAATATTTTGGGGTTGGGTAAAGTGCCGCTTCATCCAAAATAAGAAAGTGTTTAGGCTTAGATTAATATATTTGATTATCCTAAACATTAATAACACAAACATTAAATATATACATAGCATACAATTATACAGCAACTAATAGTCTTTCTTAACAAATTATGTAGGTGTAAGGTTCAGACACAAGTATTGCTCTAAAGTCAATAAGGAAAAAATTACCAAACCAAAGTTCAAATTTAAATATTATAATGTACAATTCTAATCAAATATCTATGTTCATTCATTAGGAAAATAAAATGTCTGTATTCGCTTGGAATAGCCTATGATGTCACAACGAATAGTTAGGGAAACTTTATTACTCAGTTCTGTATTTTCAATTTAATTATATAGAAATATTTTAATTCACTTATATAGGCTAGGCCTACTTTAAGTTATTATTTGAACATTACATCTTCAAATTGAGAAAGTTCCTAATAGGGAATATGGAGTATAAAAAAAGGTTAGATCTCACACATTTAAGAATAGATTACTGGAATTTTATCAGTTTTCGTTCGACTTACTTTCTCAAATTATGATCGAGACATTTCAGTGAACTTCTAAGGTCCTTCTCAACTTCCTTGCGCCAAGATTTTGTTTCTTCTAGGAGTTACATTAATAGGTGACTGTATTGAACTATAGCCTAGGTCTAAATAATTAAAAAAATGCGTTTTTTGCAAAAAGTATCTTTTCTTCCAAAACACCTATTTGTATACACTGCATTTTGTATAGTTAACAATTATTTTTACTTGCGCCACTTAGCCTTATTCCTTTAATTAAAATCAAACGCTTAGTTCTTAACATTTCTAAATTTTACATTTGTTTGTTTTAATATCTAGGACAATTTTTTAATTATTTAATTGACCGAGCGATGCGAGGTCTCCGTTTTAGCTCGACCGTTTTTCATTTCGTCTATGGTCTGTCTATCTGTCTCACGATTTTGGCCAAACGCCTTGATCGATTGTCGTGATTTTTTGCATGAATGTTCCTAGGCCAAGCGATGTCTGTATATGGTTTTTTCCATTTTTCATTTTTAACCCCTTAAATTAAATAAAAATTGTGGCTGCACCGTTTCTCTCAGTATAAGCTTTTTTCCAAAGCCAGTTTGTGGTTTAACTGTAAATCGAATTGAAAAACTAATTGCATTTTGCCAGTAGCAAATTTGATGTTCTACAAAATGGTTTTCTTGATTTTTTCCTTATATCTAACGGTAAGCTCATAAAATGGCCGCAAACATCAAATTTGTTAAAAATCGGCCAAGTTTTTGTATTTTAACCATGTTTTTATACATATATTTTCTTAGATATCTTCATAAAACCTTATAATTTTATGGAGAGGGAGATAGAGAGAGAGCGCTACCTGCTGTCTAGCTCTTTCCTGCGATACGCCAGTGTGGCCGCTGTAACTGTGAGTGAGTTGTGGAAGGGAGCCGAGATAAGGAGCCCGATGTGCGGTGCGTCACATTTACTGAGTTGGAGTCCTTTACCAATTGCATTATCTTATTAATTTTGTTTCTTTGTTGCACCACACAGTGTTTAGAGTCGAACTGTATTTGGTAAATTTCCAATAATATTAGCCTGTGCTGTCACCATCCATAAGTCCCTAGGCCTCACTTTGCCGACAGTAATAGTGTTTACTATTGGGGAAAACGAGTTAGCTCCCGGATCTACATACGTCGCACTCTCTAGAGCGAACCGATTAAGTTACATCTTAATAGATCAAGAGTTCAACTTTGACCGACTAACTATAATCCGGCAAATGAAGCTGCTTGTGTTGAGAGTAGAAGAAGAGCCCACCTACTTCTACAATGTTTAGTTGACCATCTCGCTTGCCTACTCTCAACATGTAAATAATACTGTATATAGTTATTGTAAATAGGTATTAATCTTTACTCATACTATTAATTACTTATAAATACAAAAATTGTAAAAAAACATTAAAAAATTAAAATCCCCAAAAACATATTAAAAAATATGGATAAGAAGGTACCTCCCCGAGAGACATTGTATTTCCGGTGTCACTTTAAACAGTAAAAAAACTAATAAATTGCAAAATAATTTTTCACTGGCTAAACCTTCTGCTTACTTCCTTACTTGCACACTATTTTTAACCTATGCTCAAAACCACATTTGTTATTTCAATGAGCGAGGTCTACTGTTCACAGAACTACTTGTACATGTTGTGATCAACTTATTTACCTTTTTATTTTTAAATTAGAAATAATTCTTATACTTAAACAGATGTTTCAGAGTTTCATACCTTTGAATACTAAATGGATTCGCGTAATATTCTCAACGATTGCAGGTTGCGATGTCCTTATCGTATCGTGTTATAATAACTTAAATATGTAGAATCGTGAGGTTTATTTCGTCTGATTATATGACCTATTGATGCTGTTTAACGATTAATTGTACTATTTGGTAAGCTTAATTTCTTAGGAACCCTTAGATATTCTTGTTTTTTTTTATAGTGGCTTCTATGAGAAAATGTTTGTAGAAATCAATTCCCTTGTACGGTATTTTGGTCTTAGCGGTGTTAGGTTGTCTTCTTATTAAAAAGGTTTAATTTTGGTTGAGTTTTGTTACTCTTGCAAATCTATTTAGGTTTTCCGGATGTTGTAAATAAATTAGAATGTAATGGTTATAATTTTGTTAGCTATGCTGTTCTGGAAAGTATTAATTTGATCGTAAAGTCGTTTATATTAGTTTTTGTTTCTTAGGCCAGATGTTAATTCACCATTTCGCCGCTTGATGTCGTGGTCAATTATTTTAATGCATTTTTATTGATGTAACTAGTAAGCCTCGTAAAAAGTCACAGACAGATTAATTAGATACACATCAGAAATAAATAGCTTAAAAAAAAAAAACAATTTAACAGAAACAGACTTTATTTAGGCCTACCTATGCAGACGGGGATTTTTAACTCGTTAAATGTGTACAGTATAATTTATAAGGATTATAAAACTGTAGGCCTATTTGTTAAAGTTTGTATTTATATTCATTATTATGTATCTAAATATAGAGAAAAATATTGTCTTTTAATTGCTTTCTAACTTCATATTGATAAATCAAAAAAATATTTAGAATTTATTAATTTCTTCATATAAAAATTATGAAGATGTACGAATATTTCCGAAACTAAACGAATAGGTTCTCTTCTTTAAACTTGTAAAAATGAATATTTATATATATTGATAATAAAAGGTTGCATTTGTATTCATTTTATAACCTCAAAGCAACTATTATAACGTATTATAACCTATATTAGTTCTTTAACTCATATTTTAAGAAAATCAACTTCACAAGACTAAAGTTGAATTAAGTTGTAAACATAACTATAAAGTATAATCTACGGTAGGTTTTATTTTAGTATTACAGATGATGGGTGAAATCAGATGCTATATTATATTGTTACTCACGAACGTACACTCGCTTTAATAGAGGTTGATATTTCGAATAATAGTATAGAACATCATTTTGAGTTGTTTCAACCTTAAAACCTAAAACCAGGCTGAAAATGAAGAGTAAATAAATACGGATGGGAGTTGCGTTCATGGCTTTGAATAATAGAACGAGATGAAACTGTTTATGAATCTCGCCTAGAGAGAGAAAAGTGTTTACATTCAATTTGTGTGTGCAGCGAAGTAAGAATAATTTACCGGAGTTTACTGTGTTCATTTGCATATCCCATGAAATATATTTGGGTATCATTCATGTAAAAGCATAGCACGTAAATGATAAAGTTAGGAAATAAAATCTGTAGAGAAATAATCAAGGTTTGGACAAACGCCATAAGTATTAAATTAAAATGAATGTTTTAAATTTATTTAAAATGAGCATCGTTTAAATCAATACTAGCATTATAGAAGTAAAATTTATGTGTTGGTTTATAATGCCAATGTTCACCGTAAGCTAAGAATTTACTAAACTTATTGGATACAAATATATTTAGTGGTGATTTATTAGAGAATTTATTTGAGTTGTTTTTGAACACATTTATTTGTAGGTGTCAATTAGTATACCATGTAATATAGTAAATAAATTATAAACTATATAACAATGCATAATTTAATACATTACGTATTGAATAAGCAATAAACATATTTTATAAGAATATAATCGAACATGAATTTAGTGTAAGTACAGTTGACAATAATTTACTGTACCTGACAGTTACATTGTCAGGTCTCAGTTTATGAAAACTAAAAATCCCTGACTACACGCTAATACATTATTAAGATACGTTACGTACTGAAATCTGTGTAAAAAAAGTGTTATATCTTTGTTGGACCAGATAGAAGAACAACAGGTGTTGATAACTTATCGAAGAAATTAAATCAAAATTACTCCAAACTTAACTTACTCGACCAGTATATAGATTACTTACTTGAGTGCCATCTAATAAATCTCAATGAACTATTGAGATAGTCGATGAACTATCTAGTAGTCTTTCAAGACTACTGGATTGTTCTTACTAAGATTTGTAGTATCACCTATTTCGTATACTATATTTGGTTTTGTTTCTCAAAATACAAAAGTTACGTTGCAGTAATTATTAATTGGAAACCTCTATTATGCAATACAATTACAAAAAGAGAAAATATAAACATCTAAGATAAAATGACTAATCTATTTTTATAAATAATCCAAAAAGAATAAAACAATTTTGACTAAATAAATAACTAAACAAAATTCTCTCTTACATTTCATAATTTCGAAATGTAAAATCGTTTCTGCCTAGTAATGTAATATCATGCCAAAAATTAAAGTGTAGATTAGACATTAATTCAAGGGAACACAAGTTGTCTTCCTTATTAATAACAAAATTACTACTTGGTATATTCCCTTAAAAACCATTTTATTTGTTTATGAAGTTGCATTATTACAAGTTCCAACATTTAAATATATTTATATTTCTTTCTCATTGTATAATTTCATTTTATGTTATAAGTTGATATAGGCTAATTGAAAATATAAATTCAGTATTTACTATTTTTGATTGAAAATACATTACTGAACATTTTATATAAAAAATTACAAACGTGTCCAGTGGACAAGCATAAATTGACTGACGGTCATCTTGGAAGTTCATAGTATAGAGGCTATGTATGTTTTCAAGTGTTTTGCGATTCAAATACTCTTTTATATTGTGCTAGAAGGTTGTTTGATATTACATTATTCATTGTTTAATCTTGGCTTCTGTTGTACTGAGACTTGAAGGTTTCTGTTTTATAAAGATGCTCCTTTTAGCCACGGCTCTTTATAGGTGCAACAGGAGGACTACATTAAATTATTGTAGAATCCTGCTTATGTTATTTATAACTAACTTATACTTAAAATCTATTTCGCACGGACTGTATTAGGGAGTAAGGATTTAGGTGTAGAGAGATAACCAATTATCTCCTGTATTCACACCTCGCTGGAGAATATTCAGCCACCCGTCCCTTGCTGGTGGAGTGTAGGCTCACTCTCCTATCTTCGCACCCCGGAGGATCTTCCGCTTCCTTGCTGGAGAATATTCAGCCAAACCATTCTAAGCTGGAGAATATTCAGCTACCCGTTTCTTGCTGGAGAATACTCAGCTACCCGTTCCTTGCTGAAGACTATTCAGCTACCAGTTCCTTGCTGGAGAATATTCAGCCAACCTCGTTTCCCCAAAGCGAGTAATTTACGATAAGGTAACACTAACGTAGCATAAGGGACTAGGGAAACATTAGTTTACTAAAACGCAAACTCTTGTAATACATAAGTACTAATTTCGTAATAGATCATAGTTAAAAGTCGAAGGTATTATAAGATAGTTAGTAATTAATGGTTTTCCCCTGGAGTTAGTTCCCCATGGAATTCGGGATTAATTTTTTAGTACCGTAAGAGTAGTTTAGGCACCTCTCCAGTATTCGCAACACGCTGGAGAATATTAAGCTTCCTTGCTGGAGAATATTCTACCGGCCGTTCCAGGCTTTAGAATATTCAGTCGCCCGTTCCTTGCTGGAGAATATTCAGCCACCCATCCTTGCTGGAGAATTTTCAGTTACCTCTTTCCTTGCTGGAGAATATTCAGCCATCCTTGCTTCCCGAAAGAGTGTAATTTAAGATAAGTTATTTTATAATATAGTAATTAATGTTTTTCCATAAAGTTCCCCAGGTAATTCGGGAGTAATTTATTAGTACCGTAAGAGTAGTGCAGGCTATTATCCTGTATTCGCACCCCGCTGGAGAATATTCAGCCAACCTCGCTCCCCACTGCAGTGTATTAAAATATAATTATATAATAAATTCTACTGGAGGAGCTGTTAACACCATCTACCTTTATTAGTTGATCTATGGCTACAGATCAATGGCTACAGATCACAGCAGAGAACAGTTCCGTTTTTTGAGACTTATGTGCAACTTAAGTACAGGTAGCTTTGGTCTTAGCAGTGTGCCTTCAGTTCAGTATGTTGAAATGAATAATAAGTGTTCTTATTTCACCTCATTTATTAAACCATTATCGTTATGTTTACTCGGCGACATAACAATTGGCGACGAGATTAATCGGTGTAAAATTAATTTACAAAATCTGCTGTAGAAAAGAACAATGGAATGGCGACTAACGGTTGTGTTTAACCGCAATGAACGTTTTTGTACAAACAGCGTGTACAAATAAACTAAACGTAGTAAGGTGCGTAATCAGTGTTACAATTATTGCTATAGTAAAATTGTTTAGTAATGTATACAATTACGTTGTCTATGTCTTCGGATGAAGAATTTCATATAGAACTATTGTTTAGTGAAAGTAGACAAAGGTTAGACGGACGCATAAAAATGGGTAATGCGCAGTGTTGAAAAGTAATGGTCAAATTAGAATTTTTGGTGATTTTAGAGTGACCGTAAATCCACATATGGAAGTAGATAGGCATCCAATACCAAAAATAGATGATTTATTTAATTCGTTACAAAAGCGGGAATCATTCTCAAAAATCGATCTTGCTCAAGATTATAAGCAAGTTAAATTAGATGAGACGTCTAAGCAATTCTGTGCAATAAACTGAATAAACTACACATACAGGAATGTTTGTGTACAATAGAGTCCCTTATGGAATAGCTTCGGCACCAGGTTTGATTCAAAGAATCATGGAACAAAAGTTGTTAGGAATTCCCGGAGTTGTATGTTTTCTAGATGATATTTTAATCACGGGGCAAAATAAATTCGAAGACATAAAGAATCTCAATGAAGTATGTAATAGATTGAGAATGAATGGATTAACAGTGAGTAAAAATAAGTGCCAGTTCTTTTCTAAAACTATAGAATATCTTGGATTTGTAATAAGCGAAAAGGGGTTAACTACTTCACCCAATAAAGTAGAAGCGGTTTTAAAGGCACCAACTCCAAGAAATGTTACACAACTTAAAAGTTTTTTAGGATTAGTAAACTACTATGCCAAGTTTGTGCCTAGTTTGGCAACAATAGTTAATCCTATGTATAAATTACTGAGAAAAAATAGTCCTTATACTTGGACTGAAACTTGTGCTAAATCATTTAATTTAATTAAGGAAAAAATAGCAACAGTACTATTTTGTCTCACTATGATCCTATTACCGATAATATTAGCTACTGATGCTTCGGGTTGTGGTCTGGGATGTGTACTAAGCCAAATACAGAAAGGTGGGTTTGAGAAACCCATTGCTTATGCATCAAGGTCATTGTCACCAGCGGAATTAGTCTATTCTGTTATTGATAAAGAAGAATTAGGAATCGTTTTTGGAGTTAAGAAATTTAATCAATATTTATTTTGGTAAATTCACGTTAGTCACAGACCACAAGCCGCTGCTATCGATTTTTGGACCGAAAAAAGAGTTACCAACTTATGCCGCAAGCAGATTACAACGTTATGCATTGTTTCTATCAGGCTATGATTTTGAAATTATGTATACTAAATTTAGGAGTAATTGTAATGCTGATAGTTTGTCTAGACTTCCACTAAATGTCACGGAAGTTACTCAAACAACAGAAACATTTGATTATGTGGGTACATACTTACAATGTTTAAAACAAAACATCCGTTGAATTTCAATGATTTAAGAAAGGAAACCTTAAGGGATCCGGAATTAGTTAGAATTTTCGGTTATGTGTTACATGGGTGGTCTGATGACGTAGATAGTAGATTACGTGCTTTTTCTCTTAGGCAAAGTGAATTGACTGTAGAGCAAGGAATTTTAATGTAGTGCTGTAGGGTGGTAGTTCCTAAAGTGTTGAAAATTTTTATTTAAAAAGAGTTACATTGTGGCCATTCAGGCATGGTTAAAATGAAATCTGTAGCAAGATCTTACATTTGGTGGCCATCTATAGACAAAGATATAGAGTGCTTGGCTCGTAGTTGCTAACTTTGCATAACAGAAAGATAAAACCCAGCTAAAAGTTATGTATATGTTTGGGATTATCCACCAAGGCCATGGCAGAGAGTTCATTTAGATTTTTTCAATTCAAAATTATACTCGGTCATTACCGATGCACATAGCAAGTGGCTGGAAGTAGAAGAAGTTAACTCTACTGGATCTAAACAAACTATTAGTATACTAAGCAAATTGTTTGCTAGATTTGGATTGGTTGTGTTACAGATAACGGACCTCCTTTTACTTCTTATGAATATGGACAATTCCTAAAAATTAATGGGGTTAAACATACTCTTACTCCTCCCTATCATCCAACCAGTAATGGGCAGGCTGAAAATTCTGTTAAAACAGTAAAAAAACTATTAAAATGTGCTATATTAGCAAAAGAAAGCTCAGAGCTACCTTTATGTAGATTTCTTTTAGCTTATCGGAATGCTGTACACAGCACAACCAATGAAAGTCCAGCAAAATTGATGTTTAAAAGAAAGTTGAGAACAAGGCTAGACTTAATAAGACCTCCATTATCTGAAGTAGTGAAAGACAAACAGTCAAAACAAATTGTAAATGCTAAAGGAGTTAGAACTAGAGAATTAAGTATAGACCAACCTGTTTTAATTAGAGATTTTAGGGGAAGGAATAAAAGGACTGTAGGTATTGTTATAAAAATTTTGAGTCCAGGATCTTATTTAGTTAAGTTAGAATGTGGGTTGGTATGGAAACGTCATATTGACCAGCTGATCGGGATGGATACGGGGTTAGATTTAAGAAAAAAGCCATCTGTTAACCACAGAGAATTGTTGTTACCGCAATCAGAATGTCAGCCTGTAGCAAAGAAAAATAGCATACTTGGACCAACTGAACTGACTATTACATCTCCAGACACCTCTTGGACTGAGAAACCTCCAATCTCACCTGTAGAAACACCCATGGTACATTACCGTTCAGCTGATCAAACACCAATACCGAGATACCCTGTAAGAGACAGGAAACCCGTTATTAAGATGAATTTGTAAAAAAAGTTCGAGTTGATGTTATAATTTAAGTTTAGTTATATATTTTAAAAAGTACTATTTATGATTTATTATTTTAAATATAGGAGAGAAAAATTGTAATTGTTTTTTATTTTAATTAATCTATTTGTAATTTTTGGTTGAATTGTTTTTGAAAAGGTAACTGGAGGAGCTGTTAACACCATCACTTTTATTAGTTGATCTATGGCTACAGATCACAGCAGAGACGAGTTCCATTTTTCTAGACTCGTGCGTAACTTTAGTTCAGGTAGCTTTGGTCTGAGCACTTTGCCTTCAGTTCAGTATGTTAGAATGAATAAGAAGTGTTCTTATTTCACCTCATTTATTAAACCATTATTGTTATGTTTACTCGGCGACATAACACCCGCAAAGCGTGTAATTTACCATAAGTTATATTATTATAAGATAGTTAATAATTCATGTTTTTCCCTAGAGTTCCCCTTGGAATTCGGGAGTAATTTATTAGAACCGTAAGGGTGTAGGCTCCTCTCCTATCTTCGCAGCCCGCTGGAGAATATCTAGCTTCCTTGCTGGAAAATATTCAGCCTATCCGTCCCTTGCTGGAGAATATTCAGCCACCCGTTCCTTGCTGTAGAATATTCAGCCAACCTCGTTTCCCCAAAGCGAGTAATTTACGATAAGTTAAAACTAACGTATCTTAAGGGACTAGGGAAATATTAGTTTACTAAAACGCAAACACTTGTGACACATAAGCACTAATTTCGTAATAGATCATAGTTAATAGTATACGGTATTATAAGATAGTAAAGTTAGTAATTAATGTTTTTTCCCAAGAGTTAGTTCTTCAGGGAATTCGGGAGTAATTTTTTAGTACCGTAAGGGTAGTTCAGGACCCTATCCTGTATTGCACCGCACTGGAGAATATTCAGCCCATACGGTCCTCACTTTAGAATATTTAACCACCCGTTATTTGCTGAGGAATATTCAACCAATCATTTCCTTGCTGGAGAATGTATATCCACTCCGTAACTTGATTCATTCAGTCAACTACGCTTCCCGAAAGAGTGTAATTTACGATAAGTTATATTATAAGGTAGTTAGTAATGTTTTTCCATAAAGTTCCCCAGGTAATTCGGAAGTAATTTATTAGTACCGTAAGAGTAGTGCAGGCTATTATTCTGTATTCGCACCCCGCTGGAGAATATTCACCCAACCTCGCTCCTCACTGTAGTGTATTAAAATATAATTAGATAATGACTTGTGAGAAAGTAACTTATATAAAATAAAACCTGAACACAAAATCTCACAATAAATACGTTTACCAACCTCAAACGCGTTTCAACGACAATGACGCCATGTCGCCATACTCAGTGATGCATGGGCTACAGTAACCAAACTATAACTGGTTACTGTAGCCCATGCATCACTGAGGATGGCGACATTGTCGTTGAAACGCGTTTGAGGTTGGTAAACGTATTTATTGTGAGATTTTGAGTTCAGGTTTTATTTTATCGTAATTAATGTTTTCCCATAGAGTTCCCCACTGAATTCGGGAGTAGTTTGTTAGTACCGTAAGAGAAGTGAAGGCTTCTAAACTGTATTCGCACTTCGCTGGAGAATATTCAGCCACCCACTCCTGGCTTTGGAATAATTAGCC
>JAGFPH010023247.1:0-12057 GCA_018207615.1 Philaenus spumarius
CGACAGTGCTGCTATCTATTGGGCTAAAAACACAACTTTTTTTGTACCGTTTAGCCTTAAACTCATTAGGCTCATTTTCCAAACTGCTTAGATTAGTCGATATTTATTTCTAAAAAAACTGTTCTTTTTATTGCTATTTACTTTTTTTTTTTTTTGGTTCAAGGAAGTTGAATTTTATTATTTAGATGGTCTTAGTTTGTAACGATTTTATTCGAAAAATACTAATTCGATTAGGAAGAAACTTTTAATGATTTATCAAGAGCTGTCTATTGAATGGAGTGGCGTGTTGGATATGATATCGGAATTATTGAGATATACATAGTCTACATGTGAAAAATTTACAAATTCAACCTTTAAATAAAGTTCACTGTATTCTTTAAAAAAATGTAGGTTAGAAGGATTTTTACAAAATAGTGAAGGAAAGCTGAAATGCATATTTTTCACTTAATTTTCTGTAAAAAGAACCTTATTTTAACTTGGACGAAGCCTGGTACAACAGCTAGTACTGTATACGGATAATTTTACAGGTAATATTGATGCTTGTGATTTAAAAAATTGGAAAATTTAACGTCAAATTAATTGTGGGAAATAAAATTGGTTCGCAACGACATTTTTCTTAACAACTTTTGTTTATATGCCAAATAAACAGTTTATGAATAGAAACGTGTCGATATTTCAAGCCTTATTGACACTTGTTTGTGATAACACTATAATTTTCGCTAATCTGTAGATTCTAGAACAATAGAACAATTAGTTACCTATTGCGCACGACAAGCTCTAAAGGTAACTACCTCTCATTTAGTAAATGTTATGACGTATCAATCTTGTAGTCATTGGTTCATTTCCATATTAGAAATATATCAATGCCCTTTACTTTATTTAATATTGAATAACTTTTGAATACTGTTTCAAGTTAGCTTACCTATTAACAGAAGATAAAAGGTGCAAGTAATATAAGCCTGCCATTTATCTGTGATTTTAGTAACAAAATTACCTCCTTGAAAAACAAATCAAATAAATCGCCATATTTATTGATGTAGGCCTAATCCTAGTAAAATGGTAGTTTGCTAACATGTTTACTGTTGTATGCAAACCAGTAAGTTTGCGTCACTGCAACAAAGCTTTATAGAATGATAATATAATACAATACTAGTATAATAATAGTATAATATTATTGTATGCAACAGTATTATATTATATTGCCTTTTCAAAAAGCACGCTACAAACTTTTTTAAACTCATTTTACACATTTTAAAAATCAGCTGATTAATCTACGGCATTTAACGTTACTCATACTATACAGTACTATCAATTTAATGAAGCTCATTGAAACACATAGACCTACATGGTTTATTTCCTGCAGTATTCTATGAAAACCATTTAAAACGCCAGCAACAGTTTAGAAACCATTCATTTCAAACGAATCTTCGACAGAAATCAAGTACATGACAGTATGTAGGCTAATATTGTTTTATTAATATTTTGCAACTATTGGATAGAAAATCAAAAGGACTAGAGAGTAGCATCGCCCACGTATTATATGGTTCTGTTATTACTTTCTCAAGTAAACGCTTCCGGACATCACATCTTCGGCGTTCTGTTCCCAACCTGTTTATATGCAGAGAATCTAATTTGCTAGACAATCAACAACCAGTTCCACAGTTGCTCGTTGCGGTTTGCAGTCAAAGGTCAATCCATATGTTGGATCAAAGTTGACTGACCTCTGTTAGACTTGCACTTGTCGATTAGAAGGGAGAAGCGATAGGAAAGGAACAAATTATACAAATTAATTCAATATCGGCTTTAGATATGCTTTCAAACGAACAGTGATCCCCTGGTATGAAGTAAGAACTGAAAACGAATGAATGAAATAATTCTATTGCGGGTTCGAAAGCAGGTCAGAAACGCGGAAAGAGAATAACGAGAGAAAACAAATTTAACGGCAGCAATACAAAATAATTAATTTCTATTATAACAAGAAGCGTGATCGTAAGGTACTGCATGACGTAAACGCCTTTCCAATTTAAAATCAATTAGTGCCGTCGGAAATAACACTCTTTCTCCAGTTAGCCTAAAGAATGTTTTGTTCGATTTTATAAATATGTTCCAATCTTTGTCTCATAAGGGTTTCTCAATCTGTCATTGATTGAAATGTGATGAAATAGAAACTTTTTGGTGTTGAAAAGGATTGTTAAATGGTCCTAGCAGTTTTCAGATAAAAACTTAACACAATAAACAAGATGAGGAAACTATAATATAATAGCAATCATTGCAATAGTACTTGTCAGTACCAAGAACATATTATGATCACTTTCAGCACAATAGGCAAATGTACCGTATTTAGATCAATGACCCACACTATTTAGACACTAGACCGATTGGTTGAAGTCGCGAAGGGTTGCTTAAATTAAAAATAGTTTTTACGATTCACTAATTTTGTATACTAATAAAAACTTTGCTTGACATTTAAAGGTCGATTCAACTATGGCATCAGTTTACTCGATTTGAGATAGGTTTTAGTCATATTAATCATTTCCCAGATTGTGAACAAATTTTATAAAATGTTATCTCTGTGATTCAAATTTATATTTACAAACTAAGGTTCCGACCGAATAATGTTGTCAATAACCGGAACTTTGACAGTATGAAAATTATATAATATAGAAACTAAACTCAAAACCGAAACAATGCGTCAATTCTGTCAACCGAGTCGATCTTCCCGGGCTCGGCGTGACAGTATTCGCTTCATAGAGTAAGCCTACGAGATGTAATACTGCAATCGGACATAAATAGCGACAAATACAGAACTGTTTGCAAAGTATGAAGTTTTTTGAATCCTCTAAATTAAAAATATTTAATCAAAATTCATATGTGCAATCATTTGGAAAATATTATCACAATTTGTATTCCCTATTCAGACACTTCTGTTATAATAGGCCTATACAATCTTATTAAGTAAGTTGACCATGAAAGTTAACTGTATGCCCTATACACAAAATTATACATCTGTCTTACAGCAATATCATCATTGTATGCAAAGCAAAACAAAATAATGGTCTACTAATGGAAAACTTTTATTGGCCCGTTGGACACTTTTTTGCCTGGGTATTCGAACGAAATCTCACGTACCGTACCGTATAGTACCACATCGATTCAATAATATACCTACAGTGTATACACACTGTATATGTATACACTAAGTTATCGCTCATTCTCTCTCCACGCTATCCGTTGTCGTTTGTAGACGTATGTACCTATATATATATGCCTACAGACGACAACCTTACGGACAGCGTGGAGAAAGGATGATAACTCAGTAATAATGATGATTTATAATTTAAAAATATACTATATATAAAATATATGTAACCAATAAATGTATTGATCTTTATACTCCTTTAATATTAGTATTGATTTGCAAATATAGACTGGTCATATAAATTTTCCCTTCCAACGTGCGGTCTTAAGCACACCCAATTTTTAATTTGATAATACCGTATTATTAAAGAATTGAATTTAGCTTAGATGTTATGCAATTAAGGATGTACACTACCAGGACAAAACAGTCAAATACAGTCTGCAATATAACTTATCTTTCATAGAATTACGAAGATAGTTTTTGTAATTTTCGGAAAGTTGTTCATGAACATAAAAACTATAATTTGTAAATGACAGGAATAATAAACGGTATCAGGAAACTGACACATACTTTCTCCCTCATTATAGGAACTTAATTTTTTATTTTTAAGAGTAATTTTCCCATAAAAACCCCTAAAATAACGGAAAAACCAACTTTTCTCAAAAACGGCTCGTACGATTTTGATTAAAATTTTACAGTTTATAGTACTTTAGGTCCCTAATAAACTATAAAATTTTAATCAAAATCGTTAGAGCCGTTTTTGAGAAAAGTTGATTTTTCCGTTATTTTAAGGGTTTTTATGGGAAAATTTCCCTTAAAAATAAAAAATTCACAAAAATGAAAAAAAACACCTGGAGATACCGTGGATTAGTACCTCCATACCAAATTGCATCAAAATCGGACGACTGGTTTAGGCTCTAGGTCTGATAACATCCACACAGACACACAGACACACATACAGACACACACACAGACATCACTCCGAAAACCACTTTTTTAGGTCCAGGGGGACCCAAAACGGATATTTCCACCAAAAACTCAAACTCGAAAATTTTGACGAATACAATACTTTCTCCATATACTATGGTATAGGGGGAGAAAGTAAAAATCCACTTTCTATGAACATAATTACAAAAATATCATCCCCCTCTTTTCAGAAGTACTGTATAGCTAACTTGTTTTAAAAAACCTGTGTTGTTAAACGTACTCATATAGGCCTACTTCACAGGAAAACTATGGCCAATCTAGAACTGTGTGTAGAAATTATGAACAATAATTTTGATTCATTCTGTGTCCAGGAATACTATTACTATATTTAGGGGCCGTCAACGCCTTTCATTGGTCCTCACCACCAATGTATAATTTATTCCAGACATGGTTATTGTTGTTGGTTAGTTAGTTGTACTACGTAAATAACGAGCTGATGCGTTGTTGTTACCAATGCCATTTTGGCAAAAACTTTTAGAATGGCTTGCAGGGTCGATCCCTTGGCAACAAGACAAATGCACACTCAAATTTATTTTGTTTAACGTCCTCGCAATATGCATATATATAGAACTAATTAATTATACAAGCCTATCCTTATAGCGTATGAAACTCAGCAATACTGTACCTCTTCTGTATGTTACTATAATTTATAAAAGTGGTTACAATAGTCCTGTAAAGGCTATTTCTATAACTTAAGATTTCAGTCATTCAGGCGAAAAATAAAGAATAACAAAATATATATCTCAATAGCTCATGAATGTATAATATGTAAACAATTGTTTGTAAGCTCAAGGTCAAGCGCCACCGCATAATAAAGCGCTGATATAAAATGTTGATAAGAGGGCGCTTGTACTCAAAAACCGAGATTCTATTTAAACAGATCGTACATTGTAAACAATTTTGCTATTGCATGATTTAATTTTAAAACGTTCAAAGCTCAACATTTCAACAGTAGAACTAACATAGACTTGTAACAGATATCTAACTTTGAAGTAGGTCTAATTGATTGTCTTCTAGAAAGTTAATTTCTTCTCCCGCCATAGTTCGAAGTGATGATGAGTTTTTCACTTCATTCTACATTGCCTTATTAATATGAAGTACATTTGCAGAGTTCTTTGTGTTCGCCGGTCTCTTTAAACTGGTTTTATGAGTCGAGCCGAAGCTGAGAAAATAATTGCAAAGAGGTGAACCTTTCAAACCAACTACTGTACATACTCACGCAAAAGTAATAAGTTGTAGTGCTAGTAGTAGAACCGAATCAAGGTGTACAATTACCGAATTACCGTAAACGGAATAATAAATTAAGTAAACGTTAGCAAGCATTTGTCGAGTTGGGAGGTGATAATTTATCTCTTGATGCTGCGTAAAAGATAAATAAATAAAACGAATAGAGCAAAAAATTAAAAACGATTCAAGCACAGAAAGTTAAACTTGTTGGTAATTATATACACTTCAATACACATCTATCCAATGACAGACCAACCTTTTAAGATGTATTGACTTTAATGGTTGGTCTAAGTCTAAGGGCTGAACCGAAACCATTACGTCACTTCCTTAGTCATCTTTTACTCTAAACTATCTCTAAAAGTTACACTGATCGTAATATTATTCTTGAATAAAATCGGCAAACGTTTTCTTTTTGGATTCTCAAAAACTTTAATTATTATTGATATTATGACGGAAACGATTGCATACAATTACGTTGTACAAAAAGGTTATGTTTAAGTCAAGAACATAGTTTTTTAAATTTTTATCGACTTTTAGTTAAGATAGAAGTTTGCAAACATCGGTGTTGAAGGATAGATTATGTTCTGGATTATAAATTATACAGGACGTATCTAATTTACAAAGAGACCAAAAACCAAATTCTTAAAGAGATTTCAAATGCAATCAAATTATATTATTATTTAAAAAAATGCTAAAACCATTATTAGTAAAATGATACAATTTTGACTTACAATCACATCGGTACTATCACATCTTTAAAAAAGGGGTAGTTTCGAGTATTTTAAATTATAAAACTCTTAATACAACTTTGTCCATTGTTGTGAAGTCATTTTACAGTATTATGACAGCCTGATACAAAAGTAAGTACACCATCATTTTTTATCATTACCAGTACCAGTTTCTCTTAAGAATTAACTTTGTACAAAATAATTAGGACCTCAATCGGGGCTAAAGTGAGACAGCAAAAAAAAATAAATAATAATAATAAGATTGATATGAATTAAGCTACAAAATGGCTATTTTTGCAGTAAGAAAATTGATTGTCTTAGTACATTTTTCTAGCAAAATGTATTCTGTTGGACCGAAAAAATGTGTTTGTCTGTCTTCCAAATATTAACTTAGGTAAAAGATTCTTATTGAGCTAATTCAGTGATACAGGGTAATTCTTTTTAGCTTTTAAAACTTGAAAATAGATTACATTAAACATCGTTAATCGAGGCTAAAGCGAGACAAAGTATGAGACTGTGCATAGGATTATAATACTATTGTTGTACATCATCAAATTAACTAAAGTAGTAAATAATATTAAATTACACATTACATGTGTTAAGCTTTACTACGATGTGCTATAATTAATTAGTACATTGTTATACGAAAACGCACTACCAAAGTGTATAAGTCATTTGTTTATTAGGAAATGTTAAAATCTCCTCGCTGAGTTGCATTCTAAGCTCTCCAAGTCACCCACCCATCAATTAAATGAAGTAATTTTTATACATTAATATACTGGCAAGGAATGTTTTTCAAAATTTTCCCTCAGTACTTTTAGTGTAAAATAAAAGTATAAAACATATCACTGCAGTTGGCGTTAAAACTACACTTTATATACTTTTTTGCACTTGTATCTACAATTCAGTACGCTCTATAGATAAAACCAATTTAAAAAAGTATTTAACATCTTCTGTCGCGACTATATATTTTAAGTAGGAGGCGAGATAAAATATACGTTCCAGACATAAACTTAATTTAATCGTTGAAAAACAAAATGGTTTCGTGCTTTAAATTACAAGAGAAAGAAGAATATATTATTGCTTTGCCAGACACAAGTCACGAAATTGTAAAAAGAGAGTTTAATAAGTTCCAAATCGAGTTTTTATACATGGTAGTCCTTAAACTAAACTATTAAAATGTAATTGTGGGTAATTTTAGTTTTAAACTGCACAAGTGGGCGATTTCCCTATAAATGCTGCTCCGGTATGTGTATTTAATAATTTGATAAAGTAGAACCATTTGATAATGTTGCTATTACTTTAAAAATCACAATATTTCAATGTGTGTGTTTTTTATTTCCCACAAGGACTAACCTTATTCTACGAACTTATTAGAAAGCACGTAGGCTATGAAGGAAATACCGACCTAAACCACTAAGCATTAGTTCGACAAACATTACACTTCTAGGGAAGATGAAGGCGCGCCGTTCGGTCTCTATAAGTTAAACACCGCACCTGCATCCGTATCCAAGAAATAAGATGGAGGGCAAACATAATAATTGCATAACTTAAGTATCGTATATTTCATGTGCGACTGATGATAGAAACTATAAAACTGATAGAAAACTAAGTAAATTTATTAAAAAGTATTTCATGTTTGCATTCTAGAACATGATAATACCATTCAAATACTTTAAGTCTAAAAATAAAACAACATGGATTGGATAAAATTTTTTTACTAATAACAATTGACGTACTACAGGGTGAAAGGGAAAGATGAGGTAGAGGCCATGCAATTTCATACTGTTGTTTGTTACTGCCTTTGCCTGTTATTGTCAATTAGACAGCAATGCGCTTCGGAAAACAAAATTTTTCATAACTTAAAAAGAAATTGATTGTGGTATAATTTTCTTGTAAATTACTTCTTAGATAAATTATTTCTTTAAAAAAACACATTCTTTCCTTTATTTTCAAAAGTGTTACATCAGCATTTTTGAAAAAGTGATTGGCGTTAAAAGTTTTCATATATTTTGCAGAAAAACTATAGTAGATCCAAATTTATGGGGAAAGTTGGCACAATTATTGTGTTTTATTTCATGCTATAACAGTACGGGGCTACAAAAATTATAAGTAAAAGAAAATTCCTATTATTAAAATGTATAAATTTGTTCACAGAGAAATTTTAGTATTTCAGTCCTTTTAAGTCAAGGATTGCTTCGTGTTTCAGGTTTCTATCTATGATGACCAGTCGAGCCTCTTCTGTGGTTCCTGTCGTGTCGTAACAAGACGGCTGTAAAGGTATGTAAAGAACAATACTTGCTTCGTGCTAAACTTAAAATGTGTTTATAGAAACTATATTAGGCTGTTGGTAAAATGGTATACACATTTTAAAATAATTAATAAACCAAGCCAATTGAGAAACTAGAAGAAGGTATATTAAAAGGTCATAAATCATATAATGTTATTTCATCTTTTATTAGCAGTTTTTACGCTGTGTTATGAATAACTAATCTTATACAGTCCACAACATACTGTAGCATTAAACTAGAACTTATTCAACCGTCAACCACACCATATCTCTTAGGCTACTATTGTTTATCCCAATACCTCCTCGATCTATTTCCAGCTCTTTTCTGCTAGTCTTTGCAATTTTGACCTAGGTCTTAATCTTTCCTTGTTCCTTGGCTTCATTTTAACGTTTGTTTTGCAAAAAAATTACCTTTCTCGAGTATGTGTCGGATATAAAGCCTACAGTAATCAGTTCGGTAAATATGTATAGGCTACCACTAATATGTGGAATTGTTTTCTGAGACATTTTAAATCATTTTGAGCCTAAAATATCAACCTACAGTCAAATTTACGTATATTAGAGGTGAGGTATCAATAACAGAATATATTAATTCACTTGTAATTCCATATATTATTTATAAAATATTTAAATCATGAAAAAAACTTCTTTTACTAAAATTTGTTGAGAAACAATGAAACAATTTGTATTTTTTAGGTTATTATACAGTATATTTATCCAAGTTGTGCAAATTACAGAAATAATGAGAAACCTAAGACTAGTGTCAGTACATAATTCAATAACAATGTTAGGTAGATCGCAACACGCACATAATGTGTTAATATAAGGCGTCTATTGTTTCATATTAATACATGTAACTTACATTGTATCTAGTTGTACAATAAGGTAAGTGAAGAAGTTCAGATCTAATCAAATGAGAACAACAAATAATAAAGACTCAATAAGGCCAAAGTGAAAAATATAAATGATTTGTTAGTCTAAAACATATAATATTTCTATCCTACAGAGTTCGAATGTTCGCAAATATAATTATACTGGTTTTCTCGATATGACTGATTTTGAAGAAATGAAAATGCAAATTTCTTATAAACATTTTAATTTGTAAAAAGCCTTAAAATATAATATTACTGTGTTATGTATTGTAAAAAACTCTTTGACTTGCTAATTGAATGTGTCATAGTTGTACTTGTACAGGTTAGGTCTACATTTACTATTGTATAGAGCGTATATTAAACCTAAAATAAAATAAACTAAATAAGAGAATTTGACTTTGGTGAAATAGAAAAGCTTTTAATAGATTTTTATTAGAGTAATATTAGGTAAATATAATAAAATAAAAAACTGTATGATTCGTAAACAGGTGGTAGGGTATATTGCTGGTACCCATATCTTGCGCTTAGTACTAAAATACTACTACTACTAGTACGACTACGACTGCGACTGCCTTCCGAATACGAATGACATGATTATTAACAGATAATTTAAATTAACTACGGTGACTGTAAATAATCATATAGTTTTAAAACATTTATAAATTCTATCGTGTATCAAACGAATTAAAGATATTTTTTGGTTTGAACAATTAGTCTAGTCAATGAATGCTCAAAAGGGGGGTGAAGAGGGAAATGGAAGAAACACAATTTTTGACTTTGGGACATTGTTTGGACTAGATAGGAGGTAAACTTACTAAAAGTCCCCACTCCTAGCAGGTGAGCGGGGTGCAGGGAAGCCTGTAGAATGACCCCTTTTTCGGGTTTTCACTTATGTCTCGAAAACTAAGCGCCTTAGCGATAAGACCATTCTATAAAAAATTGAAGCTTACAAATTGTGCTACAAGATTGAATCTAATCATTTTTTCGCTATCTCTTGCAGATCTTAGTACATAGAATAATCCTTTAATTGTTTTAGATATAGATAAGGCCATAACTTGAGGCTGGGCTCGAGGTTGTTTGGTAGTAATTCAACGTGTTCAGATATATTTACGCTATTTGTTGATTAGCAGCCTACAACTCCTTCTTGTAGTTTATTTTAAAATTCCTTAATTTAACACGGCTTTAGAACTTCCAGTTTCAAGACAATGATTAAGTAAATACTCATATTATTTGTAGCAGGAGGTTTTCGAAAAGTTTGAAATAAGGAGGTGAAAGCAATACAAAATCTTATATTTAAAAATGTTAAATGCGTTATGAACATAAAATGTAATTTATCATGTATGATCTATCATCATATATTCAAATGTTTAAATTAACTATGACCTCATGGTACGATATCAAATTTGGTAGAAGATCTTTGTAACTGCTATAAGTGTCTTCAAGAAATTAAAGGAAATAAGTAATTATAGTAACGACATAATAATCACTGTAAAAAGGTATGTTTATGGTTGCTATATAATTTATAATTGACACATTAATAATGAATTAAAAGTTTAATGGTATATTTTATAGGCTATTGAAGGCTATTGATATATTTTACAAGTAATCAAGTAATCAGTTGATCATACGACAGGTGTAATATTATACAAGGCAGGAAGAAGGGCCAATCATGATTCAATAATAATAGCTTTATTGACGGTAAACATTTTACAATGCAACGGTAAAAAGTCAAAGCATTACATGTGTAGGTAGGCCTACATGAAGTTTACATTTATACTCAAAATAAACTTTAAACATTTTTAGATTTAATATTTTTCAAAACCAATGATAGAAATGTATAATAAAGCCTCAGTCAGACAACACACACAATGTTTGTCTTAAACACATTTTCTGTGTTGTTATAGAATATGAATTAGCTAGCAGTGGTGACCCTCTAAAAATATATGATATTGATATTATGTATGTTTTGATAATACACTTCAGCAGACATGTGATTGAGTATTTGAGTATGAACCCTTGAGTCCGTACAAAGTCTCCACAGAAATAGCGTCGGGTTTGGGGGGGAGAGGGTGTATAATGTCAAAACTATTTGTTTTCTAAGTTTTTGCAAACATCTCGTAAACCCTTCACTTTAGAGCTTAGTTTGTTCAATAACCTTTTAAAGTATGTTACGAGTAAATTCTCTACAAAAAAAGGTTCTATATGTTTTTTTTTTGCTGCGATCAATAGTTATGGATATGTGGAGTTAAGTAAAGTATTTATGTAGGTATGGTTGACAACGTATTTAAATTAACAATTTCTCGACGATTTATCGTATAATTAACATTAGCAGGTATCTATATATATAAAAGCTAAAACCCACTGACTCACTCATCACGCATTCTCAAAAACTACCGAATGGATTGGAATGAAATTTGGTATGTAGCTTCCTCTAGATCCATAGGTGCTCACTAAGAAAGGGTTTGAAAAAATTCGAAATTTTAGGGGGGTGATCAAATTTGTTAAAAAACGATTTCTTCAAAACTACCGAATGGATTGGAATGAAATTTGGTATGTAGCTTCCTCTAGGGCCATAGGTGCTCACTAAGAAAGGGTCTAAAAAAATTAGAAATTTTAGGGGGATTTGGGGGGGAGCAAAGTTGTTAAAAACGATTTCTTCAAAACTACCGAATGGATTGGAATGAAATTTGGTATGTAGCTTCCTCTAGGGCCATAGGTGCTCACTAAGAAAGGGTATGAAAAATTTCGAAATTTTAGGAGGGGTTTGGGGGGGATCAAAGTTACTAAAATCATAATTTCAGATCTTTTATTATT
>JAGFPH010023250.1:1778-12055 GCA_018207615.1 Philaenus spumarius
ATCCAGCTGGAGTTTACTTTTACTTTCAATTACATATTACCCCACCCACCCCCCCTGTCCCCTTCAATGGTGCCATCTCCTGTGAGCATAACTCATTTTTTATAATTCCAACGGATAAGGCACTGTTGCCTGTGTGTAAGCGAAATTAGGTCAATTAATTATGTAGCAGTGCTGCCCTTCTATATTGTTTAGGCTTGGCGGTGGATATTTTGTGTTCCATAGTCTAAGGGGCATCGCTGACGCTTTGCAGCTTTTAAATTTGTTTGCACCTTAGCCTCTAGCCCTGCTTCGTTCCGCTCTCGGCTTTACGAGTTTGCACATCGACCTAGTGACCTTGGATCAGAAGCTGCCCCCACGTGGTGTTTAACCGGGTACTTTAATGGTATTTTTCGTTTGATTGATTTTGGGGGAACCAGACGGGCTCAAAATACGTTAAAAACATGTGCAGAATAATCTCGTATAATATTTGTGCGGATAAACTACCAAAATGTTTCATTCTAATGCGAATAAACCTTTTTTAAATGTCACATTTGGTCAAGAAACTTACTCCCGGTTATTGGATTTGTTGACTAACGAACTAGTCCGAGTGATTTGGAAAGCAACGTGTGTACCAAACCGGACGTAAAATGCGGCCGTTAGAGTGCGAGCACATATAAATAATGTTTAATGACAACCCAAAACATATTCTGGATATCATGATCCGTGCTCATTGACCACTCCTGACCTTAGGTCTCACCGCAAGAGTCACTGCAATTATTCATCTTTCTTATGGAAATTCGCTAAAAATATAATATAACTGAAGATGGAGACATTTTCGTTGAAACGCGTCGAAGTAAACGCGTAAGAGTTGAGAGATTCTGTATTAAGTTTTATTCTACAAGGCACCAAGAATGGGTAAATTCTTTTTATGCATTTTTGTACGTGTTGAAAATGGAAAGTTTTTATATTTTGAAGTGGTTTAGTTACCTCCATTAACAGTTAAACATGAATGTTTGTTGAATTTTATTCTATGGACGTTAGTTGAAGCTGGATAGTTGACTGATTGACCATATAGAACTATTTATAAGGTTCAGTCTCCTTCGCGTCTTTCCCTTTCCCTTCGCTTCGCTTGCAGCTACGATGTTTCAGTATAAATATATGTGAAAAAAAAACTATATTTACTGAAAGCACTATATTTTATTTTATCAAGTCTGGCAAAATAAAATAGCAAATTAAATTATTTGGAGAATTTTTAGGTGTTGAAGTGGAATTTTATGGTGTTAGTCTTTTTACATTCTCCCCCTATACCGTAGTATATGGAGAAAGTATTGTATTCGTAAAAATTTTCGAGTTTGAGTTTTTGGTAAAAATATCCGTTTTGGGTACCCCTGAACCTAAAAAAGTGGTTTTCGGAGTGATGTCTGTGGGTGTGTCAGTGTGTGTGTCTGTGTGTGTGTGTGTGCGGATGTTATCAGACCTAGAGCCTAAACCAGTCGTCCGATTTTGATGAAATTTGGTATGTAGGTACTAATCCACGTGGTTGTTTAAAAAATTATTTACAAGAAACATAGATCGATGAGATGCAGTGCGTGAAGTGTAACTATAAACACCACAAGAAGCTAAGCGAACATTCTATAACCAGTTATACTCGTTGGCGAGATTATTATTTGTGCATTAACACATACCGCCCCCTCCCCTCCCCCCACTCGCCTACTTCAATAATCATATTTACTATCTGTTCCATTGCGATTACATCAAATGAGTCGACTTTGATCGGTTGGTCGACTTTCGCAGTGTGTTATAATATGACTTGTTTTATAAAAATATTTTTATGCCAAAAAACAAAGCAATATCCAATAAGTAATTCGATTACACTGCTGAACCGCTGTTGAGCGAATTTCCAAATTTAAATTTTTATGTTTTAAGGTTTTAACCAACAATTTGGGAAATTAGTCTACTCACGAAGGCGCTGATTAGCTGCCTATGTGTTCGAGATATATTAGTAGAATTGATTTGCACCTAAGCCTCCCTGCTTATACTCACGCGCTGTTTCGTTCCACTCGCAGCGGAAAAACTCCCTTTGCTATAGCCCGTCTCAGGTTAAGTTGAGGCAAACAGGGTGGGTAATTAGGGTCGGTTTCAACCGTCATAAAACTGACCCTTATTAATGCCGCCTGAGTGAACCTGTAGGACACTCTAGTTTAAAATTTCAAATCTGTATGTCTTAAGTGAAAATAAAAAAAACGATATCATATTTCGTTTCATGATACTTTCCTGATAATGTTGATACCAAATTTGATTACATTTGGCCAACTTTGAGCTGTACTAGCATTATAAACTTTGTTAATTGAATTAACTTTATATGGTTTATATGAACTTTTGTAATATGGTTTACAACAATAAAGCCACAAAAATGTACTAGAGAAGTTCATATTTAAATATGTAATAAATAATCATTATTTGAGATAAAACTCGATACTGTATCGTTATTTACCATAATACACACAATTGTGTGTTTGTACCATGTTAATCGGCGGACTTAAGGGGGCGCTACATTGTCCGCCATATTGAATCTGATTGCCATGAGAGCAATGCTACAAAACAAGTCACTTTTTCTGTTAATTCGTGGAATAAATTTACAAATTTGGTTTAATTTTGAAGTACTGTCATATGCGGATGTTTATTTCTAAATACATTTTCAAAAACTGTTTTATTGTTTTCATAAACGTATGATATAAATAGTAAAAAACAGTTAACTCTATTAATTTTTTACTCAGTTGCAATAAGAGATATTGCACAAAATCTTAGCAATCAACACCCTCAATCTATTTTACTTTAAGAAAAACAATACAGCTTTCGTTTTTTGACAAAAACAACCTAAAAATATGCTTAATAGTGAAGGTATGTTTTGCTTATTTAACATTGAAATTGGTAGCCAAACTTCGCCGTTTTGAATGTAGGGAGCCGAGCCTTAAAGTGTTGTAATTGTTTTTTTTTGTCAATACAACAAACTACAAAATTAAATTTGTATTTATAAATTGATATTGCATTAATTAACATATAATAACAATTATCAAGTTTATTAATAATTCATTAGGTTTATTCTTATCAATATTCTTATCATCACTCACATTAGTAAACACCTCTAATGTTTACCAAACACCTCTTCCTGCAGAGTCCAACTACTATAAGACAAACGTACTTAGCACTGTAAATATTTTGAATGAATTTTGATATATTATGATTGATTGATAAAGAAACAATGTACATTATTTAACTGTAAACAAATTATAAAATTAAAAAATATAAAAATTGACGAAGGGCTAACAGATCAAAACAGACCTCTGGCAGTCTCAAGTCTGCAAAACGAGCTAATTAAATGAGCTCCGAAACGCAGAGAGAAAGTTTTAACTATCACATATGGTAATTATAATATGTTATTACTATGGTACAAACACACAATTGTGTGTATTATGGTAAATAACGATACAGTATCGAGTTTTTTTCTCAAATAATGATTATTTATTACATATTTAAATATGAACTTCTCTAGTACATTTTCGTGGCTTTATTATTGTAAACCATATTAGTAAAGTTGATTCAACTAAGAAAGTTTATAATACTAGTACAGCTCAAAGTTGGCCAAATGTAATCAAATTTGGTATCAACATTATCAGGAAAGTATCATGAAACGAAATATGATATCGTTTTTTTTATTTTCACTTAAGACATACAGATTTGCAATTTTAAACTAGAGTGTCCTACAGGTTCACTCAGGCGGCATTAATAAGGGTCAGTTTTATGACGGTTGAAACCGACCCTAACTACCCACCCTGCTTGCCTCAACTGAACCTGAGACGGGCTATAGTTGGCACCTTGACCCCTTGCGGCCTCGGATTAGATGATGCTCTCACGTGGACTGAACCGGGTACTTTTATGGTATTTTACGTTTTGATTGATTTTGGGGGAACCAAGCGAGCTATAAAGTCGTGTAAAAAATCATATTATTTTACGTATATAAAACCGTACAAAGTTTCCTTCCAGTACGAAAAATCTAAAAAAAAATAGTTACTTGCAGTCAACCAACGTGTGTACCAAATTTGGAAAAAATCTACTTAAATTACGGCCGCTAGAGGGAGAACACATATATATATAGATCTACATATACACCCATATAAATTTTTAATGACACCCCAAAACGTGTTCTGGGGACCATGGTCGGTGTTCATTTACTACTCCCGACCTTATTTCTCACCTTAAGGGTCACTGCAATAGCTCATCTTTCCTACGGAAATTCACTAATGCAACCGTTTTATTTATTGTGAACGCGTTTGATAGAGTTTCATTTCATCACTACGTGTTGGATACTTTTTTTTACGTGTGGGTTTAGGGTGCGTCGTTTTAATAACTGAGACAGTACAAATTATACACAACTGAATTCAACCTAAATCGACCTAAAGGACTTTTAAACAGTTCAGTTCGCGGAACTATGTGTCCAACAGATCGGAATCTCTCGTAGACAAAGGCTGTTAACAATGATTTCACGATGCATGTTTATATTAAGTGCAGAACTATTTTATTGGGTGTGTTTACCACGAATAAAAGTGAATGTAACTTGGTCATTAACATTTAATACCCCCCCCCCCTCCCCTAACATTCCGCAATCAAGAAAAGTTGGATATCGTGCGTCTGTGATGTGAACTGATACTTTGACCTCTCGGAATGTATAACGGGTTTGTGTGGATTTAATAGTTTATTTTGTTAACTTAGCTTTTAATTTAATTTCAAACTGACCAACTAATGTTGATAATCTTTATACATATAATTATTCTGTACGAGTGTATGTTACCTGAATGACGGAACAAATTTTGATGAAATTTTGTGTATTTTTTAGTGGTTCCCTGGATGGTTTAGATTCACGATTGGAAGGGGTTGAAATGTGGGGTTGGTACACCTATACAATAAAATATAGCTATAAATAAATAAAACTAACTAAACTAACAATAAACTAAACTAACAATAAATATTAAACTAACTTCCTTCAAGCTATAAAACTAAAATTAAATAATATGCAATTACAAAACTATGTATATACAAAACTATTTGCAATTGTATTACTTAAGTCAAATTAATGAAATGGAATAAATAACCTTCAAATTAAATAATAATCCACTTACTTTTTCTATATTCTCAAAAACTAGTCAACTAATTTTATTAAAATTTCACATTTTACATATATTAGTACCAGGACTTTTTTTAGAGAATATCGTTACTATAAACAAAAAGACTCAAATGGGGTAGCTACCTCCATACAATAAAAATAAATTGCACTAAATTCCTACAAACTATATACCTAACATGATTTTATGTTATTTTTAATTGTTGTAGAAAAACATTTTCCATTCGATTACTTAATTGAAAGGGATGAAATGAGATAACCACCCTTAAAATTTAATCCAGCAAATTAGCGAAGCAATGCCAGGTTCACTAGTATTCAGTATACTTTTTAAATTCAATAAAACTATATTAAACAATTAAAATGTAAATATTTTGGCGCCAAATTCGCGATAAAAAGAGAGCTTCTAAAAGTCGATAAATCGTTTTTTTTTATTTAAACTAAAAATGAAACAACTCAGCGGACTTTAATATTATACGTTGTTTCAATTATTTGCAAATCATAGTATTGTCCTCACCAACTGAATGATGAATTATTTAGATTGCTACTGATGCATAGACAGCAAATGCAGAATTTTAACGTAACAAATTATAAATATGTGCGTTATTTTATTGTTGACATGATTTTTTAATCTTTAATAGTTTGTATGGATTGTTTTTCATTATTGGGGTTAAGGGTCGGCTCTAGCTGTCGGCCATGTTGGATGACACTCCATAAGACCAATGTTAAATTAAAATCCAAATTTTTCCTTTATTTTTGATCGGATAGTTATGAACGATATGTCATTTTAAAGCTATGGCCAATATGCATGCAAATTACTTTTCCAAAACTAAGAAAAACATTTTGTTTAATATTTATTTACAATTTAAAACATTGATTTTTAATTTTTTTTTATGTTGTCACTATTAATTATAGCGAAAAACTACCAAGCCATTCGCATGAAGAATTTCGTCCCCATTTTTTTTTTAAACGCTATTTGAACAATTGCGGGTGTTAAATGGATTTAGGCTGAGCAATGTCCGTGTAACCTACTGCCGCTATAGGGTGATTTTAAATATGTTTTTACGTTGTAACTATTAATTATAGCGAAAAATTACCAAGGCATTTGGATGAAGAATTTTGTCCCCAAGAGTTTGGTATTTTTTAAATAACGCTATTTGAACAATTGCGGGTTTTAAATGGATTTAGGCTGAGCAATGTCCGCGTAACCTACCGCCGCTACGCTGGAGTCGCAGGTTGCTTTCTGTTTTACTAGAGCCGACCCTTAAGTGAGTGATTACATCCTGCTGTACTATAACGCTATAAGATAAGATAATTCTCTGCAGATGTGTTTGGCCATATACTTCGCAAGATATTTTCATATTATGAAAGTACGCGTGAGGTTGAGTCTAAAAATCCAAACGATTGTTGCGGCAGACAATTATTATAGAAATTACGCGAGAATTCAGCACCGCAACCAATAAAACGACATTTGCAGAACTCTAACCAAATAAGATACACGAATATTGACAATGTTGTCAAATTGAACAGAATTGTAGGAAAACCCTTGAACTAACCTAAGTTCAACTACTTTCGCTATTTTTGCACTAAAGAAAACAAACCAAACAATTTACTTGCAACCAGAAGGGTAAATAATACCAGCGGTATACAAGTATAAGACATAAAATGATTTTTAACAAAGTGAACAATTTTTATTTATCTTAGTTAACGCGGTATAATACAAATTCAGCACTGGAACCAATAAAACGACATTTGAAGAAGTTTAACAAAAGAATAAACACGAATATTGACAACGTTGTGAAATTGACCAACATGTAATTGCGTTGTTACGCCCAAGTTAACACGTAAAGTATTCTGGGCCGCCGAGTGTGTTTGGGAGGCCTGGGGCAAATTTAATTCTTGAGGTCCCCTGACTCGAACGGGTTGGGGGGGGGGGGGTAACTTTTTCACACAATAGTTAATACTAAGATAAACGGTACCAGGGACTGGCACATGCTTTCTCACAAACATATTTCAATTATTAAAAGATTCACTGTGACTTCATAATTGCAGGAGAGGTGATTTTAAACTAGGAGATTAACTAATAAATATTATTATTATTATCTAGAGAGAAAACTATTCGATCGATTTCGAACAAATTTGCACCAAACACGTCAATTAGGCCTGTATAGTTGCACGAAAAAATGTTTTGAAAAATGTTGAAAACAACCCCCTTTATGGCCAACAATCCAACAAAAATCAGTTATTATTACTATTATTATTATTATTATTAGCTAAACGATAATTTTTAAAAAGATGCGGTTTTTTGCATATACAGTAAAAATAAAAACAGATGTTTTGGGGGATTTTTGCCAAAAAGGGGGTTCTTTTTCAAAATTGTTCAAAACCGTTTTTCGTGCATCTGTACAGGCCTACTTGTCATGTCTGGTGCAAATTTGTTTGAAATCTATCGAATAGTTTTCACTCTAGCTTTGTATACATACAGACATACAGATTTAAATTTTGTAAAAACCGCTTTTTTGGACTCAGGGGGTCCCAAAACGGATATTTCCACAAAAAATCTCAACATCGATTTTTTTGCGATCACTATACAGTACTTTCTCTATACTATAGTATAGTGAGAAAGTAAAAATTGAAAATAATATAGTACACGTAGACAGGTAGTAATACATATTAGAAACTAATGATATAATTGCCTATAGGCTATTGAAACTTAGGCCGGGTGGCCAATGGTTGCGAAGTTGAGCGGAGCTGAGTGGAGTTGACTACGCAACCAAAACTAACCCAATGGTTTGCATGGAAGTGTGGCAACTGAAGCTGAGCTGAGTTGAGTTGACTACGCAAGCAAAACTAACCCAATGGTTTGCATGGAAGTGTGGCAACTGAAGTTGAGCTGAGTTGAGTTGACTACGCCAGCAAAACTAACCTAATGGTTTGCATGGAAGTGTGGCAACTGAAGCTGAGCTGAGTTGAGTTGACTACGCAAGAGTCAGTAAAGCGTAGTTTCAAATCCAACCAGGTCCGATTTCAAAGGTAACTTCGTTTCATCCTCGTCTAAAATTTGTGTACTTTCAATAACTTTTAGTCTATGTCCGACCTTGCCGATTTAGTCATCTTTTTACAATATTACAACAAAACAAAATAAGCAATTAAAATATTGTGATTATTATCCAATACACTATATAGAAAATTAGTTTTAATTGTTATATTATTATCCTATCTTGGATAAAAACAAAGACAAGACAAAATAAAGATTTAAAATTTATTGTATCAATTTCGAACAATTAGATACAAATTATATTATTATATTATTTATAATATTTCAACAATTATATTTACAATATTTGCTTTTCTGTCTAGTGCTTAAATTCTCCGTGCTTCAATCGCGTTTAAAAAAATGCATTTTCCCATTTATTTTTTAGAATATAAACTAGCCACGAAACAAGTAAATTCATTTTCATAGAATCATGCGACTCAGAACTAAGAAGCAAATACAAAAGTTTGTTTTTATTTGAGAAGACCGTCATGTTTGGCGCATACAATGAAACTGGTTGAAATGGAGTAAGTTGTTTGTACACGGGGATTCTACTCAGCTAAACTCCGCTTTCTATTGCCACCCTAAGTCAACTCCGCTCCGCTCAGTTTCGCAACCGGTGGCCACCCGGTTTTATAGGGTGTTGAATACAAACTAGGTAGACTCTTGTAAACAACAAAATTCAAACTCACTTCGTCTGGTAGACTGCGACTGCACTGTCGAGCAGACGAAACGCTGCAGTACTGCCAACACGCACCTTTAATACCACACAAAAACAAATCTGTCCGAGTAACTTAAAAATCCCACTTTATAAATTCACTTAATTATTTTTCCTTTCGGAGGAACATTTTTATTTTGAACTCAGTTACATATAACAATTTATTGTGGGTTTCATACAAATATTTTAAAACTAATGCATTATTGAAAAAAGTAAATTGGCTGTTAAATCAACATATTCATTGTTTTCAATTATTTAATTATTTTAAAATCCAAGGGCCCCTGACGTTGGGGGCCCGGGGTAATGTGCCCATTTTGCCCCCCCCCCCCCCACGTCTCGGCGTCCAAGAAAATATATTATGTTTATTTAAGGAAACCTAACTAAACCAACTTAAACTCTCCAATCCCAGTAGGTTTTCACTTTGTATAACATATAGCCTAAGTTGTTAGCAGGTCTTACTTTCCGACAAATCTGGCAACACTGCCCATCCGTTCATAATTCACCTGTTTAAGTTAAATTTTGTTGTTGGATTTTTTATACTTTTTATAGTTATTTATTTTCGGATATTTGCCATCATTTATTTGTGTATTAAACTCAAGTTATCATATAACTAAGACAACTAAGAAAACATAAACCTGAAGATTGTTCAACACGTTCACTGCTAAGGACGCACATGTGAACTTGACACTGAACACTGTGAGAAGCGGCCGATGCAAAACCCCGTATTGGGAGTATTTTCAATACACAATGCATTGCGTGGTTTGCAAGAGATTTTTAAGCCTATGTGCTATGGATGTACATGTGCGTCCGCTTTAAAATATTAGTGACTATTACGTAGAAAGGATCAAAAATAAAAAATAAAGTAATTTATACTCATTTAGGCTAAAAATATAAAAAATAAAAGGCCAGCTCCTAGCATAGGAAATACGAAATTTGCGTAGCAGTGAACATGTTAAAGAAAACAACGTAAAAATAAAATATACCATTAATTTGTTAAACACTTTATAAAGGGAGTTGATTAATATTCTCGAACCGTTATTTCTTTCCGTTCGAATCTGTGGCCACGCTCATCTGCACTACCGTCTAAAATAAAAATGAGTTTCTAACGCTTCTTTGAAGTTAAATATCTTCTCATACTGTAATTGGAAAACATGATATCCACATTTACTGTCACTAAATGATAGGTTATTACTTAGAAACCAGATACTAAAAATGAAAGGTACTAACAATACCGTTTACTGGAACACACATATAGTTCCTAGTATGCCTTCCAGGAAAGTGAAACCTAGCTTAATAGATTACATTATTTCTTGGTAACTTATAGCTGCGAGGTAATCTAGCTATGTGTGGTCTACACCACCGTAGAAATA
>JAGFPH010023251.1:0-12053 GCA_018207615.1 Philaenus spumarius
AAGATATAATTATAGTGTTCGCAGGTGCAAATAACATTTAATTTTACTGCATTTTTGCAATAATGTCGTATGCAAATGAAGCCGTTATGGTTGTACGGTTTAGAGGAATTTGTTATTCCACGCTCTAGTTTAGGCCTAGATATATCGCGGTGGCATTTCAATTTCCTTGCTAGTAAAGTCTATATTAACAGTATACTAGACTAAGGAGTTAAATAAACAATAAGAAAAGTATTAAAAATTATAAACGAAATCAACAATCGTGTTAAAGAATTATGACAATAATAGGATAAAACAAAATGACTTTTAAGTTGATGCAGTTAGAATGCGGGCCTTATTTATACAAACATGAAAATAAAATGTAGAGTTTAATTACTCGAACTTGTACAATAGCTGAAAGTATTTATACAATTTTAGATTAGCTTTCAAAATCGCATAAAATATAAGTAAATAAATTGTAAAACATTTAAATTACGATAAAATAACATTTAGGATTTTAGGAGTGAACTGTTTTGCATGAAAAACTAAAAATGGATTTAATAACCAAGCGACATTGCTCAGATGGAACGGGTTTCAATTACGGTTTGCTTTGTAAAAAAATCCTTAGAAAACGACACATTCAAGTTAAAAATACTTTGAAGAATCTGCTGCTTAACGATAAAGTATAAATAGAACAAATTGCTTTCGGTTGTAAACCTGAAGACACTATGATTGTTTAAACAATTTAAAAAGAAAAAATAAGCCGATTAATAAAAAATCAATAGTAAAAGTTTTTTTTATTTTCGAAGTCATTTACTAACTCTCTAAACAATTAATTAAAATATAAATTTCCAAAAAGTGCAAATTTAGTCTACTTTTAGTGATTTCTTTTGGGAATTGTTTTGCAGATAGTAAGCAATACTTAGCTAGAAATAGACACATTTTTTATGAAACTGGTTTAAATTCCAACTTGCTTTAAAGTAACTTAAATCACTAAGAAACTTTTAAGTTGTCAAAACTTAATGTACTGTATAAAAACTTTGTTCTTATGCCGTTAAAGTCTCTTCCGATTAAATATTAAGGTGCCTAGGCAAAAATTGCTTCCGGATTTGACCTTCGAAAATGATTTGAATTCGTTAACGCACTATTTCATTCAAATCACTAAGATCCTAATATTATTTGTCAGAACCTACGCTCGATGCTTAAATAGCTTAATTCTCGATTACCAGATCATGTTTGTACAGACAGCAGTGAAAAATCATGGTAAATCAATTTTGAAAATAAAAGTCGTACTAATGTATTTTTTAAATTATAAAATACGCTTACCGTGTCATTCGCGGAATCAGTTCAGTTAATAGGGATGAAATTCCACCACTTTCTTATGAAACTTAAGAACTTCGAACGAAGGAACTCTAATCGCGGCCTTATGTTTTTTTCAGCAAAGTCGTATACTCGATAAGGACGTTAAAAACAAGATAGTAAATACAAATGTGCGCGGTTAATTTTTGCATAAAATGTGTATTTGGTGTACCTTTGCCTCGAGGAAGAAGGGAGTTATTTTCTAATGGAGGGTTTTCCATAAAGTTGTAAAATTTGTCTGTTAATTTTTAATGTACATAGATTATGCGAGTGTGTTAGCAACGCGTAAAAACAATTGCAGATACGAATGAAAACTCTCTACAGGTTCCGATTAAAAATTCAGTAATGCAAATGTAGAAAAAAGCAAAAACAAATTTTTGTCCATAGGATAAAAGAGACATTGCCAATACGTTTTAACATAAAGTAAAAAACAAATCCCTTTTTGACATCTCGGTAATTTTGCCATTTTATGAACAAACAAATTAAATCGTCTTCTACCTTAATTATATAACTTATATTATTTACATTTTCCGTTCAAAACGTGTCCGTTTACAATGAAATATTTTCCCACGAAGAAGTTAATATATTAGAATGTAGAAAATGTTCTCAGTAAATATGTTTTGTTTGACGTATTGATCGCATGCGGAGTTATTCGTGTGTAACTGTATTTTATAGTCTATCTTAGTTATTGAGCTTTAATACAATGCCTGCTATATTTTATAACTCGCAGTAAGACGTGTGGAGACTTTAACAGTCGGTTTCAACGAAGTGTTTTATGTTAAATCAAACAAGTTGATTTGTTAATAACAATTATATCAGGATGGGTCGGGTGAGTTGAGTACAGTTTATTAAATTTACACAATGTGCGAAAAGTACAAGAGTTAAGTCTACCGCATCCGCCGTCGGTCCGTTAATAAATCCTGATTTCCGTACTCGGAGACTTTAACGCCCGAGCGGAAACGTAGCCCACGGAGCTTTTAATTTACATCTGAAAATAACAAAAAACACAGGAACACAAAATACAAAACATAATTCTTGCACAAATAATGATACAGTACAGACCTAGCGTCGCACGAGGCACGAGCGAGAGTTAGTCCACTGGCGTGTTATCTCGCGTAAGATAACGGAAAGGAACGGGCTCCCGGACCGTACACTACGAGCAGCGGTATGCGACTGCAGTCTCCGAAGTCCCCACCTCGGCGGGAGGAAGCAGCGAGATTGAATTCATTATCTTTATAGAAGGAACCAGTTGCGGGAGAACGAAGGAGGGGGCACTAACCTAACCTTGTTCATCTCTTTAAATTCAAGTGGTTCTTGAGAAGTATCGACTTTGAATATTAGTTTACTGTTTGTTAGTTGAGCGAAGCGAAACAAGGTCACGTCTTTACAATGTACAAATAAATACATTGCGTACGAACTCTTTATATCAACTAGCCTGTTGTGTTTTCCAATCTAATAAACATTTCTGTAACCGTGTGCTACAGCCTCGTGGTTCTGTTGTTGAGTTTTTTGAAAGAATAAAACACAGAATCTCACAGCGTTTATTGGCTCAAACGTGTTTCAACGACAACGTCGCCATCTTCAGTGACGCACGAGCTACAATAATCAAACTTTAACGGTCCTAAACTGTCAAGGAAATGCACTACTCCCCTGGGAGAATGTCCTTGTAGGACTCGACGTAGACTTTGCTTGGGCCGTCATGGCCGAGTGATTCATCCTCAGGAGGTGCCGCCTTAAGGGTCTGTTCCAGTAAACGAGAAATCCACCGGAACGCAAGCGCCTCTCTCTATATCCCTATCTAAACAGTGCAATTTCTTGCGCTGACACTGCCTCATTTCAAACCATTTTATAAGTCTATCTTTTGTAATTGAGTGTTGAAAAAAAACTGAATATTCTTTATAAAATTTCGGATCCTTCTGCAAATTATTTTCGTTATTAATTTCTTATTGTGTTAGGAAAAAAATTCAAACTTTGTACTTACAAAATGTCAAAATCAAAAGCATTTTTAAAAAAATGTAACTTGCAAGACGTATGCGTATTGTGACTGTGCTTAAAATGAGACCTTGCAAACAATTTTATGATAAAAAATAAACGAAATAAATGGTTTGAAATTTAACATTGCTCTTATAGGATAAAAATCCAAGATGGCTGCCACTACAGCAGACCCTTAATAGGCTACACTTTGACCTCTTTTACAAACTCAGTAACGTAGTCGGAAACATATAAATCGATTATTTAATAACTTAATGTCGATTTTAAAATACTAAGACTATTTTGAGGTTTCAGGGACATTAGAACTGAAATATATTTTAAGTTGACAATCAATTTATATGCCTGCTTGGAATTATTATACTTTTACCACGCTTTTAAATACATAAATAAAATAACACAAATCTATATACAGAGAGGTACTACAGATACAAATCTATACTAATATTATAAAGAGGTAAAGTTTGTTTGTTTGTTTGTTTGTTTGTATGTAGGGGGTAATCTCTGGCACTACTGAACCGATTGAAAAAATAGTTTTACTAATAACAAGCTACACTATCCCTGAGTAACATAGGCTATAATTCATTTCGGTAAAAACCTTTTTTATTTAAATATATTTGTAAATTTAGTCGGAAAAAATCTTAGGTTATGACTAGAATGATAAATCAACACATGTATTTACATTTATTACCATAGCAACCAATTGAATAAAATAACAGATAACATAGCTGCTTCAATATTTCCATTAACAGCTGATTTCAAAATTTGAAGCAATTATTTTTGTACTTCCACCTTTTAGGTTAGAGTTTTAAAGTGTAGACCTGAACCTTGCTGGTTCTTTTAACCATTATTAACTGCTGTTATAAAATATAAGACATAATTTGGTTTGAATATTTAACATTATTTACCATCTTAGTTTTGAGGTAATTATTAATACTAAATCTTTATTATAATTAAACATAACATAGGTTTTTAGAAGGTTCCATTGGGGGTTGGCGTGCGGAGCACGCAGGGGTCTCCCCTAGTAAGAAAATATAAAGGTATACTCTTATGAGGTCTTATATTCTTAGATGCACACCCATACAATTTTCATTTTAAAGCGTAAAAGAATTAGTTACAATTCGGGGGTTCACTCCCGGCCCGGCCCAATAATAGATAAACATCTGTTTGAAAAGCGCTTAGCAACACATTCCTTGCCATAGTAACCAATTTAACAAATTTAGAATCAGTTTATTATTATTCCCAACCAACAGTTTAGGTTAGATTGATAAACTAAAAGGTAACACAAACATCAAACATCTGTTGTCGAATATTATAAATAAAACAGCTGATTTGGATCAAAAACTTAACACAATTTTAGGTCGAGCCTACGCTGAACCTAAACACGTTTATTTGCAACCAATTTGGCAAATTTAAAATCAGGTAATTATTCTTCACAACTAACAGGTTTTCGGATTAGGTAAAAACAAAAAAACAAAAAAAGGCTTATAGTATTATAGGAAAGACATCTGATGTTACATATTATATTGTTTCCTTTCGTTGGTAATATCAAAAATTGTTAGAAATAGGCTATTGATTATTTAAATATTAATAGTGAATGAAATTACAATTTCGCCATCGGTCACCGACGGGGTTAACATTACTTAAATACTATAATAGCCCAGTCGGTATAGGTTACAACTATATCAGTAATTTGCAATACGGCTGATTTTTTTTATAAGTACATTAAAGTATGTATATTAACATAAAAAAAGTTTACCAGTCTATCGTTTTCCAAAGTCGAAAAAAAATCGATTATCATATTTTTTCGATTATTTTTAATATTTTGAGCTGGGATGAAGATAGACAAAAATAAAAATACCACCGCATAGGGGAGGTATTTTTCAACAAAAAAGGTCATATGTATTTATTTCGTCCGAACAATGGTTTGTCTGGAAAAAATTCCATAATGCAGGTATGTATTTTGCAGCAGGGGAAATCACTAAAAGGGGACATCTTATTCATGTATGAAGCGTTGGCTCATTCTAAATTTGCCGAATTTTAATATATCGAATTGAAACTTGACGTAGGAGTTAAAATATATATTTTAAACATTTATGCTGAGTCTCAGCTTGTTATCTTGAAAATTAAACGATCTAGGAGTCGATTTCGATTATCGATTTTAGGCGTACCGGACCCACCAATTAATTTTAAACAGCTCCAGTTTAGAAACTTTTTAAAATATCAACCTGAAAGTTTTTTTACAAGTTAAATATATAGATTCAAACAAGATCAAGGAGTATAAACCTTTTTTATTATTTACTTTTCAATGCACAAGTAACTTAAAAAAGTATAATTTTAGACCTTTTTAGATTTTTCATCAAAACGCTTGAGTTAATCGGCTGCAGATTAGTCAATTTTTTAAATATAGTTTTTAAAATAAGTACAGCAAAAAACAATTGTGTTTTTAACTTATGTACCAATTTTTAAATCGATATGTTCAAAAATGTCGAAAATGGAGTCGTTGAATCCAAAGGTGTTATAGTTAAAACGAGATAGGTAAAACAGAAGACTATTTTCAAGCGCCTCGTTTTTAAAAATAGCATGACAAAAATCGTTCATACTTACTAAGAATATTTATACTGGTGTACTCAACTTGTAAAACAAACTTGATGTTGATATTCCAAAAATTGACGAAATTGGAATAGATTGAAATTAGATCGTGGGTCCGGTACTCCTAAAATCGATAATCGAAATCGACTCCTAGATCGGGTAATTTTCAAGATAACAAGCTGAGACTCAGCATAAATATTTAAAATATATATTTTAACTCCTACGTCAAGTTTCAATTAGATATATTAAAATTCGGCCAATTTAGAATGAGCCAAAGCTTCATACATGAATAAGATGTCCCCTTTTAGTGACTTCCCCTGCTGCAAAATACATACCTGCATTATCGAACTTTTTCCAGAGAAACCATTGCTCGGACGAAATAAATACATATGACCTTTTTTGTTGAAAAATACCTCCCCTACACGGTGGTATTTTTATTTTTCTCTATCTTCATCCCAACTCAAAATATTAAGGATAATCGAAAAAAAAATAATAATCGGTTTTTTTTTTTGACTTTGGGAAATTGATAGACTGGTAAACTTTTTTATGTTAATCTACATACTTTAATGTACTTATAAAAAAAATCAGCCGTATTGTAAATTACTGGAACTTTTGGTCTAAATTTACCCCTACCGACTGGCCTATAGTATGTAAATAAAATAATAGACTATACAATTAATTTAAAAACTGTAATCAGTAAACACAGAAAGTTGATGATGACTGCATCAAATATATTTTTAGTTACCATTTTTAATCTTTTCGTTCGTTACCCAACTATTTTTAATAATAAATAGAAGACCTCTGCAATTATACAAGTTAGTTTAGACCGACCACTCTCTATTAGGAATGTGAAATATTAAGGAAGTCAATGCTCCAGTTTAAAAGCTAAGAATGCCAGTGTGGGACTCGGCGTAGGTGTGACGTCACAGTAAAGTGATAACTTGCCTTCAGGGGGTGCCGCCTAACCTAGCCGGAGTAAAACTATGACCTCTTGTAGAACCAGTGGGGGAGTCTGCAGAATCTACGCACATGCCTTAGAAACTCAGATTGTGCCCGGATATCGCTATTATCGATGTTAAAGATTTTCTTTATGGATACTTTAACGCGTGGTACGGAATGAAGTTCAGATAATCTTTATGGAAGGTTTTCATGAAGACTTCAACGCTCGGTCGAGAGGAAGTCTTTTGGTGTTGAATATAAAGTTTGAAATAACTGATCCTATAAGGGTTCATTTTAATGTAAGAGACTCTAATAAAAAGCAGTTTTTGTCAGTATGGTAACCAACAGCCGTGTGTAATTATATTTTCTAGTTTTACAACACTTGATTAATACATTCTTAATAACAATCTTATACTTTCTAACACATCTTCTATTGTGAAATATTTTTATTGTCTACTAGGGGAGACCCCTGCGTGTTCCACACGCCAACCCCGCTGATACCTTCAAAACACATAATTATCTTATGTTTTCCTTATAATAAAGGGGTAGAATTGACAATAACTTCACGGATGGTAAATGATATTAAATGCCCAAATCAAATTATTTCGTATATTTTATAACAGTAGTTATAATAAGGGTTAAAAGAACCAGGAAGGCTTAGGTCTACATTCAAACAAAAACCTAACCTAAAAGTTAGAAATACAAATAACTGTTTTGAAATCAGCTTTTAATGGAAGTATTAGAGCAAACAGCTGATTATTGTATCAACAATAAACAAATATATTTATTATTTATTATCAGCTTCTTTCTAAACTCACACGGTTATTCACACATTACCTAAACCTAAACATCTATTTGTTTGGCCGGGCTAATCTCCGGAATGGCTGAACCGATTTTGACGAAACTTTTATTAACATGTAGAGGATTTTGAAAGAATATTTTAGGCTATTTATTATTCCGAAAATATTTAAAATTCCTGGTAAAAAAATTAAAAATTATAGACAAAATTAGGGATTTTGTAGACAAATGTTGGGGATATTGCGCGCCTATTTCAATCTATGTCTTACATTATGTAGGCACATGTCACAGCTACCCCCACCGCCAAACTTAGATTCAAGTGCCTCTGTCCTAATCAATCATCATTTCCATATAAAAATGTTTTAAATTATGAACAAAATTAGGGAATTTGGGGTTTTCATTGTCATCGCCATATGTTGGCGAGCGAAGCTAGACCGTAGTTAAATATAAATAAATAGTTTATCTCCATCAACTCGGTGTGTGCACCGACTCCCTCTTCCGTGACTCAAAAACCATACACGTAAAATACTCCATAGCTTGACGTTACTGGTATGGAACGTGTTAAGTTAACTTGTTACTTCGCCCAATGCCGGTTATAAATTCCAATTAATGTAAATTATTTCTCCGATCTTTGTGTTAGTATTCAACGGGAGTGCTCCGGTTTAAAGCTGCTGTCGGACCGTCTGCCCCAAAATGTGTTGTAAATATTTATAAGCGCTCTGATTGTGATCTTATACACAAAGTTTTGGCAGCCGGCCCGCGGCACCTCTCCACGTGTACACACGCTGAATAAATCTAAATACATCAATATTTATACCGCAATTGCAACACAATTTAGAGTTTTAAGGATACAATGCTGTGTGGTTTGATTAGGGAGGGATAGACAGTACTGACATTACATCTGGTAATTGGGGAGGGAATAGTATATTTCATTACTAGTACCGAAAGTGGCACTTTCCGGTGCGCGCCCAAGTTTCACGTACGAGGCGAAGCCGAGTACGGGAATAATTGGAGCAAGTGCCGGAAAATCACTTTTGGTACAAGTTATGAACGGTACTTTTCATCACGACGCAAAAATACACACAATGCTGAAGAAGAAACCTCAGTAAAGTGCAAACTATTATATTTCTCAATTAACATTTTTTTATAATAACAAATTTACTATAATAAGCCTACATAACAACGTAACAATTAGAAGTTCAAGGTTATGTTTATTGTGCAGTTGGTATTGTTGGTGACATTCACTCCTTCATTTATACCTATTCCTGTTTTCGGTTTACATTGTTGAACAATAAGAACAGCTGATATAAATTGTAAGAATAAACGGCAAAGCGACGTCAGAGCGCGTAGCGGGCAAATGGAAAACTAATTGAGAGCAAGGGAAAACAAATTTAGAGCAAGGGAAAATCAGCTGATCGTTTTTCCCTTGCTCTAAATTAGAGCTTGGGAAACGATCGTTTTCGTTGCTACCAGCTGACATCGAAAGTAGCTACTTTCGGTACGGAGTGATGAAAATTAAATATCCAACATTTTCTACTGTACTGACAGAACTGCATTTAACATCTACTCACGACGGCGCTGAATAGCTGCCCACGTGTAGGAAATATATTAGTAGAATTTGTTTGCGCCTCGGCCTCCAGCATCGAATCACGCGTTGCGTAGTTCCGCTCGCAGCACCCTCTCACCCACGTGACTCTGGACCAGACGGGATCGTATAAACAAAAATGTACAGAACAATCTCCCAAGGCCGGAGGAGGAAAACGGTTGGGGGGGGGGGGGGATCAGGTCAGGACCGAGGATTTGAATTTAAACCGTTTTAACACCCACCCTAAGATCGCACATGTGAGCTTGACGCTGAACACTATGAGAAGCGGCCGACGCACAGTGCATTGCACGCCAACCCACGTATTGGAAGTATTTTCAATACACCGTGCATTGCGTGCATAGCACAAAAACTCCCGTATTGGAAGTATTCTAAATACACACATCAATTTGGCTTCGCACGCCAATTTTAGTCCGCTATGGACGCACATGTTAGTCCGCTTTAAAATATTAGTGATTCCCCTATTACGTAGAAAGGTTCAAAATAAAAAATAAAGTAATTTCTACTCATTTATTCTATAAATATAAAAAATAATCAGTCAGCTCCTAGCACAGGAAATACGAAATTTTCGTAGCAGCGAAAGTGTTAAACACTAATTTCCAGGCTTATTTTAAAAATGTTGATACAGTTACCCATGTATGTAAAATATTATAGGATGATGAATGATTTGGTTTTGTTATAGTAAAGTATTTTTGTTGAACCCTCATAGTTTTCTTATTTAATAGATCAGATCAAGCTCACAAGAGAGTTAGGCTGTAACCTACTGCATCCGTGTGTATTGTACGTTGTAGTTTAATCAAGTAAATCTAAATATCATTATGCATGCAATGCACAATGATGTAAAATATGTTGCTGGATCCTCTGTAGTGTTGTTTATTTTATAATTTAACTTGCACATTTTAAACCTAGTATCAATTTTCGCTTCTAAATTTCAGGATTTCGTGGGGGTGTTGCCCCCTAACCCTCCCCCCTGGCTACGGCCTTGTAATCTCCTATATTTATTTGTTTACATAAAAACCCTAAAAACTTTCATCCTAGTCGTTACTTCCTGTCATGCTTCCTAAGCGACTACGAAAACCAACGTGTATACCAAATCGGACGTAATATACGGCCATCAGAGTGCGAACATATATACAATGTTCTGGGGACCACGATCGGTGCTCATTGACCAGGTGCACGCTCACCGACCTTAGCCACGAAGCAAATACAAACAGACTATTGTAAACTCTGATATTTTCACGGAAGTCCTATTTATTAGGACAAAGGCACTTGGATCGGGGTGTGGTGTTGAGGTTATCGGTAACCTACATCATGACGCATGACCGGTAGGGCCTGAGTTTTTACGGGAATGATAGGAATTCACGCTCACCTCCTGTCTTACAGTAGAATCGCCGTGCGTGTCCTAAGTAAAACTCATAGCAAAGATATATGTTACCGAATTTGCCCGAACGTTAAGGTGGACTTGCACGAAGCCGAAAAACTTACACGCTGAACCCGATTCACTCCATAGCATTTCTCTTTTTTTCTCCATTTGTGTTGGGTGCGCCTAAAGAATGTACACTTTAAAGACTATTTGAGGGACGAATGTTGCCAACATCTCTGCGCAGAATGTAACAACACACTGTTATACTGTCTTAAAGTCATAAAACCAACATTGCGCGTAGCACACGTTCACCCATAGCTATATCAATAGGAAATAGCGCTACCTCAATTAGAAGAGAATGTGAAATGAGATCGAACCTATAACAATTAGCATACGGTAGAGCGGAGCGTACGAGCTAATGAAACGGTCGTTACAAGATAAATATTACTGGTTAATCTGTGTTCACCATCAAATGGAGCGTGATCTGTGAGCTACTTTGGTATTTGTAAGACAAACATTTTGTAGTTTAACGAGTCTGTGAACAGTGATTCTACGTAATGACTCTCGAGTCGACTAACTTGAACTGTTTTGTACCAGCATAACTTTAAAGAACTGTGATTCGTTCTAAAGAGCTACGATCAGGTTTAAAGAACTACGATTCGTTTTAAAGAGCTACGATCAGGTTTAAAGAACTTTGATTCGTTTTAAAGAACTACGATCAGGTTTAAAGGACTACGACTCGTTTTAAAGAGCTACGATCAGGTTTAAAGAACTATGATTCGTTTTAAAGAACTACGAACAGGTTTAAAGGACTACGACTCGTTCTAAAGAGCTACGATCAGGTTTAAAGGACTATGACTCGTTCTAAAGAGCTACGATCAGGTTTAAAGAACTATGATACATTTAAAAGAGCTATGATCAGGTTTAAAGAACTATGATTCGTTTTAAAGAACTACCATTTGAAAGATATATGATTTGTTTGAAAGAACTACGATCCGTTTTAAAGAACTATGAGTCTTTTTAATGCGCTACGATCTGTTTTAAAGATCTATGATTTGTTTTAAATAACTACGATTCGTTTTAAAGAACTATGATTCGTTTTAAATCGCTACGATCTGTTTTAAAGAATCATTTGCATTGTTTAATACCATGTTCTATTTTAAACCATTTGTTCATTAAATAGATCTATTTGTTCATCTATGATTCATTTGTTTTGAAGAACTACGATCTGTTTTAAATAACTATGATTCGTTTTAATGCGCTACGATCTGTTTTAAAGATGTATGTGCTTTGTTTTAAAGAACTAGGACCTGTTTTAAAGAACTATGATTCATTTGAAAGATATATGATTTGTTTTAAAGAACTACGATCTGTTTTAAAGAACTATGATTCGTTTTAATGCACTACGATCTGTTTTAAAGATTTGTATGCTTT
>JAGFPH010023252.1:0-12053 GCA_018207615.1 Philaenus spumarius
AACTGGTCTATTATGCTTTGTTTTTCTCCAGAATTCAGTATGGAATAAAGGTCTGGGGTTTGGCATCAGACATTGCAGATATTTTTAAAATGCAGATAAAGTATATTCGGATTATGAACTTTGGTAGTCTTAGAAGTTCATGTAGAAATTTATTCATTAATTTAAAATTGATGACTGTTCCAAGCCTTTTTATTTATAAGTGTCTTTTGCTAATTAAGAAGCAAATAGATGTTTTCATTGAAAAGCAGAGCTTCCATGCTTATTCAACCCGTAATCTGGAAGTCCTTAACTACCTAAACTATCCTAAGCATCGGCTTTCTATTTTTGAAAAAACACCTTATTACATTGGAATTAAATTGTTTAACAAACTGCCCACTGATGTAAAGAATTTAGGTGAAAAAGAATTTAAAGCCAGCATTAAAGTGTTTTTAATACAGAGGACATATTATTCTGTACAAGAATATTTAGATGAAAGATTGGTGAAGTAATGGGATTTTGAAGAGAGTAAATTGTGGATTATTTTTCTAGGTGTGTTTGAGTTTAAAATGGATATTGTAATTTTACGCCTAAAAATGGATGAAAAATGTATAGTTATGAAATGTTATGAATATTGTAATGTATCTGAATTTTTAATTTTGATTTGACTTTTCACCTGTTTTAAACTCAAGTTACCAACTGGTTTTTGTATGAAACGTTATGTGAAATAAATTATTTCTATTTCTATTTCTATTACTTAAAGAGTTTTAAGCTGTTGAGTTTAATTTTTTACCTATTACAGGTAAAAATTAAATGTATCCACTAATAATGTTTTTAAGCTGAATATTAAAAGTTAAAAAGTAATACCTTATTAGTGCTTAAACTACTTTAAATTTTGTTTAAAGTTGAATACTAGTTCAGGACTTCGCTTTTAATTTAGTAAAGTATTCAAATAATAAAGTAATTTGACAAATTATGTTGCTTAAGCTAATTACTTTCTATTATTATATATTCTTGTAGTTCAGACCTGTACTGTGTACTATTTGTACTTTAAAAATTAATTCTTAGTAATGAAATGCGAAATGAATGATGTGGAAATGGAGAAAAAATCATTTATCTCGAACGCGAACAATAAACATTTTGAAGACGTTTTAATAATTGACAAGACAATTCAAAATCACAGTTTAAATAGACATTTAAATTTCTCCATCTTGCCTAAAATTGGTTTCTTAACTTTGTGGTATGTAATACCAGACAATGAGTTTAATTAAATTCAATTTAAAAATAATTATTATTTAATTGCCTACAGTACTTACATTCCTCGGATTTCTTGGGATAAAATAATTATAATTTTGTGTTTTTTAGTATGTAGAGTAAAATCTAACTGTCTACGATTTAGATATATTTTTACAAGTGCATTAAGATTCTTTATCTACGAACATTGCAATAAACACCAATAACGCTATTACAAGTAACATCAGAAAGAGGTACATTACAAACCAAAAGCCAACCCGATTAGGTAATGATATCTTTACCTAACAGGAGTCACTTTATATAATAGGCTCTAGACCAATGAGAGCTCGTCATTTGACGGAAGTAGAGTTGTAATAAACATAACGCTATTCGTACATCAGCTGATTGTACCCATACGTTCCGGATGTTAGTGTGTTATTGTAACTAACCTCAAACGTGAGTTGACGCATTCCGCAAACATGAGTGATAGTGATGAATGTTTTAGTATGGTTATGAGTAAAAGGAATGTTAATTTCACTCCTGTTAAAAGGGTATCAAATTGAAGAATTATTACACACTTCTTATTTTTTTACACCCTGTATATTTTTGGTCGTAGATAAAGTAGTGTACGCAACGATTGTATTCAGCCTTTAAGCCACTCGTGAGATATTAAGAACACTCGCTTCGCTCGTGTTCCAACTTACATCTCACTCGTGGCTTAAAGGCCTTCATAATACAATCGTTGCGTAAACTACTATTATTTCCTTTGTTACAAAATTTGTATGATATTTATTTAAACACTTTCGGCAAACACTTGATTTGCTACAAAATGTTTTTATAACGATATTATATAAACGATTTTTTATAACGATATTTTGATTTATATTACGATATTATATATTGTATGTTTATTATTTAGCAAAGTAAACATACATAATGATTGTATTGAAAATATATAGAGATCTGTAAAGCATATTTCTAGAGCATTACTCTAACAAAAAATAAATTTAGTGTCCTTTTTTTCTTGAATGCATTAAAATATAATTTTCAAAGAAATTACTTTTAACAAAAATCGAAACCGCCTAACTTTTGCACTAGTTGAGGAAGTTAGCAGGCTTTTTGAGTTTTCTGTGAGAAAGTTGGAAGATTGAGGACTATTTCGGAACATATACCAGGAGTCTTAAAAGTGTTAGTCGTATATCAATATGAGTGTTTGAGTGACTTACTGGATGAAACCCTTGTAAAAATATCAGATGTATCATCTTTAACATTTTGATGTTATTTAAATGGGGAAATGTTACAACTTTGATTGGCCATTATGTTGGATATAGTCAACATACAGACCTCCGGTATGCAAAAATCTTTTTCTTTTATCAAGACTTTTAAAATGAGATGTCACTCAATAGGGGTTCTCATTTAAAATTTTCGACTTACCCCCAAAATACCCCATTTTTGGGGGAGGGTTTGAAATTTACGATACACCAAAAACTCCATTTTTGTTCATGTTAACAATCCCAAAAGCAAATCTGTTTATTTCCATTAATAAAACAAATAATAAAGGGGGGGGGGGCTTTTTTAGCACTCGAGCTATATAACGACAGAAAGATTATTACAAATCGGCTAAGTAGGACCATTGACTATATTACATAGTCAATGGTAGGACTTTAGAGGTCGGGGTTACATAAAAATACTCTGATCCTGTTATATGTTTTGGATAAAAAAGTAAAGTAAATTTAAGTTCTCACTTTGTTTGAAGGAAATGTTCTTGCCTAAAAAGTTGTAATATATTAGTAAACGTTAACATTAATATATAAAATATATGAAGTTAGTGCTTTTTAATAATATGATGAAGTTCATTGTAGATCTGAAGGACATCACTTATGAAACATCATGTTGTAACGGATAGTGTGAGTGTTGTAGGAATTTACTGGAAGCCATACATTTTCTCAGGTGGAAAAACAACAAACACATTAACGTAACAAATAGATTCCTTGTCATATTTCAACGATGAAAGTGTTTAAACCGGCGAAGATCAGAGCGGCGTTGATATGTTGGTTCGTGCGTTACTAATAGCCTTGGCCTGAATTCTGAGACATCGTCGGCCCTCGATGAAAACTGTAACACTAATAATCTTAACAATTTTACACTAAGTACAATGTTGGGAGAAATAAAGTACACCTTTCAATAAAAGTTCAATAATAGTATTATATTCTATTGGTGTTTTACTATTATTATTATTTTACCATTAGCGAGAGCAAAAGGGTATAATGGAAATACAAAACTTATAGACTATTTAGTAATACAAATTATACAAATTCTTAAAACTTAATTTTCTACTTACATTTATTCATTAAAACTATAATACGCTTTTAATTGCCTTTAGTGGTCTCTTTCTTTCTTTAGTGTATCTGAACTTAAACTAGTAGCCTATCTTTTTAGCAAAATGATGTAAATCTAGATTATTGAAACATAAGAGATTTGAACAATATTTTGCAATTTAAAGTAATTTTTCCTTCACGATACTGTAGATTTTTCTTTCTCATATAAATTTGTGTGATGACGTTTTACTAACAAAACAGATTGGATAGTATTCATGGATGTGGTCTCACTATTCTCAACTTATTAAAAGGGGTCCACGAAAAACATATTCTTATTTTTTGAAAGCAGAAATATTTTCTTTGTACTTAAAAATTGCATCATCATACATTATGTTATTATACTCACAATAACGTGCCATATTGTATTCAAGCAAAAACTTCTGTTATAAATTTGTAATTAGTATTTAGATCTAATGTACTTCTTAATAAAGCAATTTGGATTGAGGCTGTTCTAAATGTCTTATAGATTGTAAATAAATATGGTTTACAGTTTAAATTCATGTCTATAAGGAGTCCCTAAGTTTAGTTGTGTGTTCAAAAATAAGTTCTTTTCTATTAATATCCAAATTTATCTCTGTTGGTTGCCTACTCTGACATGTTTGTAAAATAAAACGTACCTTGCAATACATATAGTAAACGTATGTTCAAATAAAATATTAGAAATTGTAAATTCACAATTAATATAAAGGATTAACTAAAACCAGAGAGTATTTCATCTCTGTAGTTGTACACACTTCAAATGTGTGAACTGGACTAAAATCTGTTCCAACCGATCTACCGATTACAGGCATTATTTTAAAATTACACACAGAGCAAATGTCCCCCCAAAAAAACATTACATAGGGTGTCAAAAAAAAAAAGAAACATTTGTTGTTCATTTTAGTAACAACAAAACCCTTGGTTATATTGAAAATAAAAAGCAAATTCTCTTTGCTAGTGATGTCGATTAGTCGAGCTTTGAGTGAAACCCCTCGAATCTAGTAAACGATTAATTGTTACGATACTCTCAAGTCTCACGCGAAATGGAAAGTTATAATTTATTTCAAAATTATGTTATTAAATATTATTTGTAAATATACTGGAGTTTTTGTTTTGATTATTAAACTTTTAAAAGCTCTATATTTTTCTGATATATCTTAAAATAGTTATATTTTCCTACTGTATTATTATACTGATAATTATATTTTTTAAGGAATGCCAGTAAGACTTTAAACTAAATAAGGCTTTTACCTAATCTGGCTTCTAAATATCGTGGAAATATCATATTTCCACTCTCATAGTTCTAAAATAAACATAATTTTATAGGTATTAAAACGTTTATTACAATTAAGTACAACGTTTCATTGTACTTATTACAGTAACATATTTAGAGCTAATCGTACGCCACAAAATGTTATCTATATTTTATATTGTACGCTAGCATTTCAAATATATAACCTTCCACTAAAGATTGGGCAAACATTGTACAGCGCATATAAAATAATTAATATTAAATAGACGTGAAGTTAGATATGGTTCATAAATCATAAGTTTTTGTCAGTTAATAGCCGTTGACAAATGTTAATAGCCTCAAATAATTAGACATCTGACATAAAGACATAAATAAAGGTCTGTTAAATCTCCCTCAGCTCCAATTGCCGCCTGCAATAAATCACAGCTTGGCCAAAGTGTCGTGGCTAATTGTGAGAAAACACTTTGATAATGCGAAAGAGAAATATTAAAAAGAGAATAATTAAAATTCCTATGCGAAGGTCTGCCTTGAATATTATTACGGCGAGAGTATTAACATTATTACAAAAAACATATATTTTAAAATTTATAACCATCCGGATATGATTGTATCATATTTTTTTATTTAGAATAAATTAAGCATTTATTTAGTGAGTAACAATAATTTCATATAGGAAGAAAATTGTGTACATTCAAAGTAATTATATGAAAACTACTCACCAAATGAAATGAAGGCATACACTGAATATCTGAATATGTTTTTTCTGGAATAAATGCTATTATTTTTCTCCTGCATTTACATATAACACATAAGATTAAAATTCTAATGAAAATCATATTATTAAAAATAAACTGAAGAAGTGTAATTTACACTCGTGTTTGCCAAGCGTTCCGTACCACCAGACAACCCGAAAGTGTTATTTATAAACAACGCTGTGCGTAACTAACAATGACAATAAAAAAATAAAAAAACAGAAAATACACACCGCTGGCAGTTGTTCTTTCATTTTCTTCCTTTCTGGAAGTGTCGTTTCACTTTGTTATCCAACACCACAACACACCTAATATTATACTGAAATAACCAATAACATTGCCATGTCGAGAATAAATTATACATAGATGGTGACGAAGTAATAACTCCCAAACGATGTATTACCTGTACAGTGCTATCACGGAAATAAGATCGAGTTGCTTTTTAACACCATTATTTTTCGAAAATTTAATTGCTCTGTTAAAATAACTGTGTAGTTATGGAGCAACTTTATTTGAATTTAACAGAATTATGAAAACAATAGACCTTACAACACCTCATTACATACATATTCATTACAAAACCGTATCTAAAAGTACATTTTTAGTGTTCAATAGTTATTTGTGTAGGGATCTAGGCTGTGAAGTTGAGTTTGTCGCACTAGATAAACAGATTATCAAGTGTGACAGATTAAACTTTGCGCCCGTGATACACACAACGTTTTTCCTACATCTTCATTTTAAATTAGTGTTTTAGTTTTTAAAAAGATCTGTTTTACAGGGGTTAGTCCCACAGAAATAAACATTTCAAAACATAAACTACATCAGCTGTTTACTTTGCGAACAGTATGGTAAAGTAAGACAAATACATATAATTACTTGAAGCTGAACTTTAGGGGTAGTTTAGTGGGGAAAAACGCACTTTATTAAACAGCTGTTTGAAAAATATAATCTCTCCAAAAACTCATAGTAAAATCAATTTTGTAGTTTTTATTGAATATATAGGGTTAGCGCATGTTTGTTGTACCGGGCACAATAGTGAGCATATAAGAGATCCGCCATTTTCTTTCCGCGTTCGTACCTATACAAAATCTATAAAATAACTCCAACGTTATACTTTTAAATTTATGATTTGTTCGATGTTAGTTAGACTATAATTTGGAATTGAAGTATAAGAATTGTTATAAGAAATAAGAGGCTTAAACAATTATGACCACACTTGAACTTTCACCTTAAAACAATAATACCAAAGGTGGTAAATTAACTAATTGAACATACTTTTTTTTGTTTCAGGTAATTTAGCACTCAAGACAGAACTTTGTAGGTAAGGTTTAAGTTAAATGAATTATCTTTTGCACTTAGGTGTAATATGTTCACCAGCTTATTTTGGAATTTTAAATAAAAAATTAAGTAAGACTTTCTCGGTCACGAATTCACATTACATAGCTCATGTTTTATATACGAATCTACCTGACCACTTACGTATGTTTAATAACTTTAAACTTCAGACATTTAAGAAACATATTACAAATTGGCTTCTGGAATTGGGAAGGGACGGTACTGAGAATGTCATTGTATCCATCTACAGGTAGCAAATTTATTTACCCTTGTTTATTGTCCTACCTTATCTCTCTCGCTATTATTGATTCTCGTGTGTTGAAGCAGTAACTATTTGTTGACCCGGGTTGTTTTGGTCCGATATGGACTTGGATTCCTCCGTTTGGCACTTCCCACACTACTCTACCTCTATTGTTTTTATATTATAAAACTTTAATATAGATCAATAATTAATATATTATGTCTTCCTTTTTGTAACTTAGATTTTTAGATGCGACTCGTGCCTACGCACAGGCTAAGCCTATGTGGGCACAATTTCCGTGATATTATTATACATTTTTCTGTATTATATTTAAGGAAATAAAAATAAATTGAATTGAATTGAATTGAATTGAGTTTTACTCCATGTTAATTGTTTAAAAATCTTTCAACATAAATAAGTAATTGAGCAAGCATGCGTACATTTACGCTCGAAACATCATTTAACTAAATGTTTTCCTTCTTTTTTACAAACATGAAAACAAAAATATACATTAAGTTGAATTATGAGCATATAAAGTGAGAATCAAATGTTTGCACCAATAGCATTAAAACTATTGCAGGTAGATGCTTGGAACTTTCAGGACACTCTCTATGTAAATTACTCTATTTGCTGTATGAAGTTGAATTTTAAGCTTTTTTTGAAGGTGTCATAGGAGTTGTAACTAATATAATGGAATTTAACTTTGTACTTAAAGTAAATTACTGTTTAAACAAAAATAAAGTAAGAAGTCACTACCATGTTTGTATTCAAAATGGCATTAAGTTACACTTCCAAAGTAATTTAAACGAAAATAACTTTCGAACAATCTTTTCTATATTAAATTTTCAAAAGACAATACAAATTGCCCCTTTTCTCGGATCAAATGGTTCAATGACACACTGAAACAAAACTGCATATGGTGTACAAGAAAACGCGACACCACTACCATGGCTTCCAATATTTTCAGACAAGACTAATAACTAATTACTTTTGTGGGCATGAGTAAAAGAACATGTTTGTTCCACTATTAGCTTGTGGCCTAGTCAAACTTATAAATAAAGATATCAGCAGCTGTGACTGCAGTCGAAAAGTACCATGCAAATACTTTGGGGTGATTTCAACCATCGTTTTGAAGTTATCCGTGCAAATATCGAAACACACATAGCTCTTGTAATATCATTCAACTTATACTTTTTTCAGTATTTTGGACTTTGTTTTTTTTTTTTATTAAAATGTATTTTCTTCAATGAATATTACGTATTTAATTTGGTAATTTTTTTAAATACCTTCTACAAACGAAGATGCAAAAATAAAAATTAAATTAATTCTACACATTAAAATTAAAACTAAGAATGAAATTATTAAAGGTATAACGAGGAAATATTTCGGTTTTAATAAATAATCAAACCAAACCCTATTTCTTATGAAGGCATCACAACAAAGTCACACAGAATGAAGCAAGATCGGTTGTAGCTATCGTAGAGAGCACATTAAATTACATAAATACATTACAATTACTCCAACGCGACATAGAACATTGTGAAAATATGACACAACTTTATCCCGCGTATATAAATTTTAACCTTGCCGCAGCCCACATTCTCAGCAAATTATCTTGACGTGTAAAAAATTGCTCGGGATTATGAATTGCGCTAGAACTGGAAGCTGCGAGGCGTAATTACGCGAACATTGTTGCTCGAGTGTTATTTATTTTGGCGGGAGAATGGCGAACATCCCAAAGCTATGATTACATGCTAGACTTCCATCATTACTCCATCACACAATATACTCCCTCGGTAGATGTATGAGGATTACTAGATATTATAGTTACATTAATAAAAAACCCTTTCTTTGCGCGGAGATTAACGTTAAGTTTTTTTTGTTGCTGGACTTCATAAAATGGTCCGTAGTTTATTTTTTACCCATACTCACTTTAGCCAAAATTACCTTCAATTGATTTACACAGACGAATGCACGTTTATTTATCCGAAATGGCGGATGGATATGACTTTGTCACTACAGAATATACCTTAACTGTGAGAAAAATCTGCTTGCTTCGCACGCCAACTTCGTACTCGTTTCAGCTGCACAATAATTTTATACTATAAACGAGTTAATTTTAACATTACCTAAATTGGAGGTAAAACGTTTTGGCTATATACTCAGGGAAATAATTGAAATTTAAGTTATTGTGTAAACAATAGAACTTGCAAATGATTTAAGCGTAGTTCATTAATGTGTTAAAAGTTTATTGGAGAACGTATATTCGGAAAAAGGTACCCATACATAAAACCGTTTTCAATTATTGAAGCTGCTGATCTTAACCTGCTGTTTTCAACATCATCAGTTGTAACGTATAACGGTAAAGTAACTACAACAATGAGTACAAGATTAGTTACCCTAGTGTTCGTAGATCCCATTTTAAATCTACTATAAATCGGCATTTATTGGTCTGTTTTCAAATTTACTCTGCTCCCCATATTTATGAGGTTAATTGGCATAAAGTAAACACTATTGTATGTTAGTATTTTGTATATCATCTGTAATAATTATTTTTTAGTTTAAACCATATATTGTTATTTTTGGTTTATCTAATACGAGCAATGACTGTTTGTTTGTACGAGCAATCTCGAGATCCAGCGGAAGGATTTTGCTGAAAGTTTGAGATTAGAGGCTTTTGGGTCTAAAAAATCGATTGGTAAAAACCACTACATCAGGAAAACTCATATTTTTCTAAACAACTCATTTGAAAATTGAAAATATTTAACATTGAGCTTATGGAGATTAAAATCGTTACATATGTTTATTGGCTATAATAATAACAATAATCCTATATTATTTCCATTATCAGCTGATTTCAAGCTTAAAACTATTTTTTTAATTTCTAACCGTTAAGGTAGGTTTCTGTAGAGGATGAGATCTGTTGAAGTATTTTTATTTGGTAATAGAGTATAGGATAAACAGTTCATATGTACGTAAGTTCGAAAAATATTCATATTTATTCAGTGTGCGATTTGTATTTTCATACATTTTCCTAAAAATAAAACAAAACAATAAAAAAAAAATACCGAGTAATGCTCTGTCGCCCAGGTACTTTACTATGTAATTTATTGTTTTTTAAATTATTTATTGAAATCACAGATTTAATTTAAAATAAGATATATTTTATTGTTTCTGTTTTAAACATTTTGCACACTGTTGTTACAAAAATCCAAATATTATGAACTAGTAGTAAGCTGTGAACTGTTTTGTTTTGAAAACAGTGAAGCTATTTATTATTTTTGGATGTGCGTTTGAGGTTTGTCAACTACATCGTGTGTCATTTTAGAAATCATCAGAATTTGTTGTTGAAATTGAATCTGTTCATATGAATCTGTCCTCGGAGGGATCCGTTTAAGACAAAAATATTTTGATAATATTTACATGACCAATATGTACTTTGTCTCATTGACAATATTTCGAAATATTCACAATATTTTTGAGATTATCTCCTCAGTAGTGATGGTTTGACGAAGGGATTTGAAGTAAATCTAGAAATCTTGAAATCCAGCCGTCAATATCGAAAGGTGGCCGCAGATATTGACAATAATATAGAATTGCATGCGTCTGCATCAATATTATTGTAAATACAGGGAAAAAGTGGAGTGGGTTTTCCGTCCCGCGCTCCCGCCAGTCCTTTGTACGTGCTCGAGTGTTAGTATTTTGTTTTGCTAAATGAGGCTCAACCATTCAAAGTAACAATTTGAACTTTTCTTCACTCATTCTCAAGTAATTGTGGTAGTTGCCGGAATCACTGAGCGATATGTCATGCAATAACCTTAAGTGTGTGTACTTTTCACGTTTCAACAGCCATTCTTCTCCCATTTTTTACGTTTCACAATTGTTTTTTCAAAATAAAATTAAAAACAATTGCGACACGTGATTTCTTCTTAGCGTCCACCATTATTGTATTTAACCTACAAAGATTTATGAAATGATATTGATCATTTACGGTGAGGTATACAAAATTACCTCGTTTGGTCTGGTTTGACAATAATATTGTCAATAGTATTGAACGTGTACGAGCTGCTTTATACAGGAAGAGGTGAAAGTCTGGAATAATGTTTATCTCGGTTCCTTGAATATAGAAGGATGCAACACACGACATTGGGCATATTTTGATGATGTAGCTCATAGGTTAGCTAGCGTACCTGACCCTAAAGCTGAATGACTCCATATCACATTTGGATGAAGACTATTTGTTGTCTGTCTAGTTGGAATAAAATTGACTTCAGGTGTCGTCACTACATTTCGTCTTACAAAGTTGCAAAGTGTAATAATCTCCACTAGCCAGATTGTTAAAAACGTAAAAAAATGTGTTTATTCTTTTAGAGTAAAATAAGAATATAAAAAATACCGTGCATTTAAAAATCTTATAAATTTACGGAAACCTGTAAATTTGGTTTAGAGCTTTAGTACGATCTGTAGGTATCTAGGTCAAAATCTACCCAAAGCCGATTGTTGCGCCCTTAACTAGGACCGAGTTGCAATCTATATTTCATACTTTGCCGCCCCGTGCATAAATCTACCGAAGACAATGTAATCGGGAATATTGACAAAAGTGAACAGAATATTTAGATTCTGTTTATAAAAACTTCAGTACTCAGCATTACAATAACTTAAGTATTTATGGCATTAGTGGATATTGTTGACTCATTTATCTACATATATCTACTTATATAAAGCTAGACGGTAACACTGATTCATTGACATTAATTATTAGGCACTTCCCGCAATCGGAACCCCGTCAACCTTATACTTGAATTAAAGCTCTCGACGAAAAACGTTTGGGAAAATTGCCTGAATTTAACATTTTTAAAATTTGGAAGCACATTTTGGGCGGGAAAGATTTTTAAGATTTTTTCTAT
>JAGFPH010023253.1:0-12053 GCA_018207615.1 Philaenus spumarius
AACTGGTCTATTATGCTTTGTTTTTCTCCAGAATTCAGTATGGAATAAAGGTCTGGGGTTTGGCATCAGACATTGCAGATATTTTTAAAATGCAGATAAAGTATATTCGGATTATGAACTTTGGTAGTCTTAGAAGTTCATGTAGAAATTTATTCATTAATTTAAAATTGATGACTGTTCCAAGCCTTTTTATTTATAAGTGTCTTTTGCTAATTAAGAAGCAAATAGATGTTTTCATTGAAAAGCAGAGCTTCCATGCTTATTCAACCCGTAATCTGGAAGTCCTTAACTACCTAAACTATCCTAAGCATCGGCTTTCTATTTTTGAAAAAACACCTTATTACATTGGAATTAAATTGTTTAACAAACTGCCCACTGATGTAAAGAATTTAGGTGAAAAAGAATTTAAAGCCAGCATTAAAGTGTTTTTAATACAGAGGACATATTATTCTGTACAAGAATATTTAGATGAAAGATTGGTGAAGTAATGGGATTTTGAAGAGAGTAAATTGTGGATTATTTTTCTAGGTGTGTTTGAGTTTAAAATGGATATTGTAATTTTACGCCTAAAAATGGATGAAAAATGTATAGTTATGAAATGTTATGAATATTGTAATGTATCTGAATTTTTAATTTTGATTTGACTTTTCACCTGTTTTAAACTCAAGTTACCAACTGGTTTTTGTATGAAACGTTATGTGAAATAAATTATTTCTATTTCTATTTCTATTACTTAAAGAGTTTTAAGCTGTTGAGTTTAATTTTTTACCTATTACAGGTAAAAATTAAATGTATCCACTAATAATGTTTTTAAGCTGAATATTAAAAGTTAAAAAGTAATACCTTATTAGTGCTTAAACTACTTTAAATTTTGTTTAAAGTTGAATACTAGTTCAGGACTTCGCTTTTAATTTAGTAAAGTATTCAAATAATAAAGTAATTTGACAAATTATGTTGCTTAAGCTAATTACTTTCTATTATTATATATTCTTGTAGTTCAGACCTGTACTGTGTACTATTTGTACTTTAAAAATTAATTCTTAGTAATGAAATGCGAAATGAATGATGTGGAAATGGAGAAAAAATCATTTATCTCGAACGCGAACAATAAACATTTTGAAGACGTTTTAATAATTGACAAGACAATTCAAAATCACAGTTTAAATAGACATTTAAATTTCTCCATCTTGCCTAAAATTGGTTTCTTAACTTTGTGGTATGTAATACCAGACAATGAGTTTAATTAAATTCAATTTAAAAATAATTATTATTTAATTGCCTACAGTACTTACATTCCTCGGATTTCTTGGGATAAAATAATTATAATTTTGTGTTTTTTAGTATGTAGAGTAAAATCTAACTGTCTACGATTTAGATATATTTTTACAAGTGCATTAAGATTCTTTATCTACGAACATTGCAATAAACACCAATAACGCTATTACAAGTAACATCAGAAAGAGGTACATTACAAACCAAAAGCCAACCCGATTAGGTAATGATATCTTTACCTAACAGGAGTCACTTTATATAATAGGCTCTAGACCAATGAGAGCTCGTCATTTGACGGAAGTAGAGTTGTAATAAACATAACGCTATTCGTACATCAGCTGATTGTACCCATACGTTCCGGATGTTAGTGTGTTATTGTAACTAACCTCAAACGTGAGTTGACGCATTCCGCAAACATGAGTGATAGTGATGAATGTTTTAGTATGGTTATGAGTAAAAGGAATGTTAATTTCACTCCTGTTAAAAGGGTATCAAATTGAAGAATTATTACACACTTCTTATTTTTTTACACCCTGTATATTTTTGGTCGTAGATAAAGTAGTGTACGCAACGATTGTATTCAGCCTTTAAGCCACTCGTGAGATATTAAGAACACTCGCTTCGCTCGTGTTCCAACTTACATCTCACTCGTGGCTTAAAGGCCTTCATAATACAATCGTTGCGTAAACTACTATTATTTCCTTTGTTACAAAATTTGTATGATATTTATTTAAACACTTTCGGCAAACACTTGATTTGCTACAAAATGTTTTTATAACGATATTATATAAACGATTTTTTATAACGATATTTTGATTTATATTACGATATTATATATTGTATGTTTATTATTTAGCAAAGTAAACATACATAATGATTGTATTGAAAATATATAGAGATCTGTAAAGCATATTTCTAGAGCATTACTCTAACAAAAAATAAATTTAGTGTCCTTTTTTTCTTGAATGCATTAAAATATAATTTTCAAAGAAATTACTTTTAACAAAAATCGAAACCGCCTAACTTTTGCACTAGTTGAGGAAGTTAGCAGGCTTTTTGAGTTTTCTGTGAGAAAGTTGGAAGATTGAGGACTATTTCGGAACATATACCAGGAGTCTTAAAAGTGTTAGTCGTATATCAATATGAGTGTTTGAGTGACTTACTGGATGAAACCCTTGTAAAAATATCAGATGTATCATCTTTAACATTTTGATGTTATTTAAATGGGGAAATGTTACAACTTTGATTGGCCATTATGTTGGATATAGTCAACATACAGACCTCCGGTATGCAAAAATCTTTTTCTTTTATCAAGACTTTTAAAATGAGATGTCACTCAATAGGGGTTCTCATTTAAAATTTTCGACTTACCCCCAAAATACCCCATTTTTGGGGGAGGGTTTGAAATTTACGATACACCAAAAACTCCATTTTTGTTCATGTTAACAATCCCAAAAGCAAATCTGTTTATTTCCATTAATAAAACAAATAATAAAGGGGGGGGGGGCTTTTTTAGCACTCGAGCTATATAACGACAGAAAGATTATTACAAATCGGCTAAGTAGGACCATTGACTATATTACATAGTCAATGGTAGGACTTTAGAGGTCGGGGTTACATAAAAATACTCTGATCCTGTTATATGTTTTGGATAAAAAAGTAAAGTAAATTTAAGTTCTCACTTTGTTTGAAGGAAATGTTCTTGCCTAAAAAGTTGTAATATATTAGTAAACGTTAACATTAATATATAAAATATATGAAGTTAGTGCTTTTTAATAATATGATGAAGTTCATTGTAGATCTGAAGGACATCACTTATGAAACATCATGTTGTAACGGATAGTGTGAGTGTTGTAGGAATTTACTGGAAGCCATACATTTTCTCAGGTGGAAAAACAACAAACACATTAACGTAACAAATAGATTCCTTGTCATATTTCAACGATGAAAGTGTTTAAACCGGCGAAGATCAGAGCGGCGTTGATATGTTGGTTCGTGCGTTACTAATAGCCTTGGCCTGAATTCTGAGACATCGTCGGCCCTCGATGAAAACTGTAACACTAATAATCTTAACAATTTTACACTAAGTACAATGTTGGGAGAAATAAAGTACACCTTTCAATAAAAGTTCAATAATAGTATTATATTCTATTGGTGTTTTACTATTATTATTATTTTACCATTAGCGAGAGCAAAAGGGTATAATGGAAATACAAAACTTATAGACTATTTAGTAATACAAATTATACAAATTCTTAAAACTTAATTTTCTACTTACATTTATTCATTAAAACTATAATACGCTTTTAATTGCCTTTAGTGGTCTCTTTCTTTCTTTAGTGTATCTGAACTTAAACTAGTAGCCTATCTTTTTAGCAAAATGATGTAAATCTAGATTATTGAAACATAAGAGATTTGAACAATATTTTGCAATTTAAAGTAATTTTTCCTTCACGATACTGTAGATTTTTCTTTCTCATATAAATTTGTGTGATGACGTTTTACTAACAAAACAGATTGGATAGTATTCATGGATGTGGTCTCACTATTCTCAACTTATTAAAAGGGGTCCACGAAAAACATATTCTTATTTTTTGAAAGCAGAAATATTTTCTTTGTACTTAAAAATTGCATCATCATACATTATGTTATTATACTCACAATAACGTGCCATATTGTATTCAAGCAAAAACTTCTGTTATAAATTTGTAATTAGTATTTAGATCTAATGTACTTCTTAATAAAGCAATTTGGATTGAGGCTGTTCTAAATGTCTTATAGATTGTAAATAAATATGGTTTACAGTTTAAATTCATGTCTATAAGGAGTCCCTAAGTTTAGTTGTGTGTTCAAAAATAAGTTCTTTTCTATTAATATCCAAATTTATCTCTGTTGGTTGCCTACTCTGACATGTTTGTAAAATAAAACGTACCTTGCAATACATATAGTAAACGTATGTTCAAATAAAATATTAGAAATTGTAAATTCACAATTAATATAAAGGATTAACTAAAACCAGAGAGTATTTCATCTCTGTAGTTGTACACACTTCAAATGTGTGAACTGGACTAAAATCTGTTCCAACCGATCTACCGATTACAGGCATTATTTTAAAATTACACACAGAGCAAATGTCCCCCCAAAAAAACATTACATAGGGTGTCAAAAAAAAAAAGAAACATTTGTTGTTCATTTTAGTAACAACAAAACCCTTGGTTATATTGAAAATAAAAAGCAAATTCTCTTTGCTAGTGATGTCGATTAGTCGAGCTTTGAGTGAAACCCCTCGAATCTAGTAAACGATTAATTGTTACGATACTCTCAAGTCTCACGCGAAATGGAAAGTTATAATTTATTTCAAAATTATGTTATTAAATATTATTTGTAAATATACTGGAGTTTTTGTTTTGATTATTAAACTTTTAAAAGCTCTATATTTTTCTGATATATCTTAAAATAGTTATATTTTCCTACTGTATTATTATACTGATAATTATATTTTTTAAGGAATGCCAGTAAGACTTTAAACTAAATAAGGCTTTTACCTAATCTGGCTTCTAAATATCGTGGAAATATCATATTTCCACTCTCATAGTTCTAAAATAAACATAATTTTATAGGTATTAAAACGTTTATTACAATTAAGTACAACGTTTCATTGTACTTATTACAGTAACATATTTAGAGCTAATCGTACGCCACAAAATGTTATCTATATTTTATATTGTACGCTAGCATTTCAAATATATAACCTTCCACTAAAGATTGGGCAAACATTGTACAGCGCATATAAAATAATTAATATTAAATAGACGTGAAGTTAGATATGGTTCATAAATCATAAGTTTTTGTCAGTTAATAGCCGTTGACAAATGTTAATAGCCTCAAATAATTAGACATCTGACATAAAGACATAAATAAAGGTCTGTTAAATCTCCCTCAGCTCCAATTGCCGCCTGCAATAAATCACAGCTTGGCCAAAGTGTCGTGGCTAATTGTGAGAAAACACTTTGATAATGCGAAAGAGAAATATTAAAAAGAGAATAATTAAAATTCCTATGCGAAGGTCTGCCTTGAATATTATTACGGCGAGAGTATTAACATTATTACAAAAAACATATATTTTAAAATTTATAACCATCCGGATATGATTGTATCATATTTTTTTATTTAGAATAAATTAAGCATTTATTTAGTGAGTAACAATAATTTCATATAGGAAGAAAATTGTGTACATTCAAAGTAATTATATGAAAACTACTCACCAAATGAAATGAAGGCATACACTGAATATCTGAATATGTTTTTTCTGGAATAAATGCTATTATTTTTCTCCTGCATTTACATATAACACATAAGATTAAAATTCTAATGAAAATCATATTATTAAAAATAAACTGAAGAAGTGTAATTTACACTCGTGTTTGCCAAGCGTTCCGTACCACCAGACAACCCGAAAGTGTTATTTATAAACAACGCTGTGCGTAACTAACAATGACAATAAAAAAATAAAAAAACAGAAAATACACACCGCTGGCAGTTGTTCTTTCATTTTCTTCCTTTCTGGAAGTGTCGTTTCACTTTGTTATCCAACACCACAACACACCTAATATTATACTGAAATAACCAATAACATTGCCATGTCGAGAATAAATTATACATAGATGGTGACGAAGTAATAACTCCCAAACGATGTATTACCTGTACAGTGCTATCACGGAAATAAGATCGAGTTGCTTTTTAACACCATTATTTTTCGAAAATTTAATTGCTCTGTTAAAATAACTGTGTAGTTATGGAGCAACTTTATTTGAATTTAACAGAATTATGAAAACAATAGACCTTACAACACCTCATTACATACATATTCATTACAAAACCGTATCTAAAAGTACATTTTTAGTGTTCAATAGTTATTTGTGTAGGGATCTAGGCTGTGAAGTTGAGTTTGTCGCACTAGATAAACAGATTATCAAGTGTGACAGATTAAACTTTGCGCCCGTGATACACACAACGTTTTTCCTACATCTTCATTTTAAATTAGTGTTTTAGTTTTTAAAAAGATCTGTTTTACAGGGGTTAGTCCCACAGAAATAAACATTTCAAAACATAAACTACATCAGCTGTTTACTTTGCGAACAGTATGGTAAAGTAAGACAAATACATATAATTACTTGAAGCTGAACTTTAGGGGTAGTTTAGTGGGGAAAAACGCACTTTATTAAACAGCTGTTTGAAAAATATAATCTCTCCAAAAACTCATAGTAAAATCAATTTTGTAGTTTTTATTGAATATATAGGGTTAGCGCATGTTTGTTGTACCGGGCACAATAGTGAGCATATAAGAGATCCGCCATTTTCTTTCCGCGTTCGTACCTATACAAAATCTATAAAATAACTCCAACGTTATACTTTTAAATTTATGATTTGTTCGATGTTAGTTAGACTATAATTTGGAATTGAAGTATAAGAATTGTTATAAGAAATAAGAGGCTTAAACAATTATGACCACACTTGAACTTTCACCTTAAAACAATAATACCAAAGGTGGTAAATTAACTAATTGAACATACTTTTTTTTGTTTCAGGTAATTTAGCACTCAAGACAGAACTTTGTAGGTAAGGTTTAAGTTAAATGAATTATCTTTTGCACTTAGGTGTAATATGTTCACCAGCTTATTTTGGAATTTTAAATAAAAAATTAAGTAAGACTTTCTCGGTCACGAATTCACATTACATAGCTCATGTTTTATATACGAATCTACCTGACCACTTACGTATGTTTAATAACTTTAAACTTCAGACATTTAAGAAACATATTACAAATTGGCTTCTGGAATTGGGAAGGGACGGTACTGAGAATGTCATTGTATCCATCTACAGGTAGCAAATTTATTTACCCTTGTTTATTGTCCTACCTTATCTCTCTCGCTATTATTGATTCTCGTGTGTTGAAGCAGTAACTATTTGTTGACCCGGGTTGTTTTGGTCCGATATGGACTTGGATTCCTCCGTTTGGCACTTCCCACACTACTCTACCTCTATTGTTTTTATATTATAAAACTTTAATATAGATCAATAATTAATATATTATGTCTTCCTTTTTGTAACTTAGATTTTTAGATGCGACTCGTGCCTACGCACAGGCTAAGCCTATGTGGGCACAATTTCCGTGATATTATTATACATTTTTCTGTATTATATTTAAGGAAATAAAAATAAATTGAATTGAATTGAATTGAATTGAGTTTTACTCCATGTTAATTGTTTAAAAATCTTTCAACATAAATAAGTAATTGAGCAAGCATGCGTACATTTACGCTCGAAACATCATTTAACTAAATGTTTTCCTTCTTTTTTACAAACATGAAAACAAAAATATACATTAAGTTGAATTATGAGCATATAAAGTGAGAATCAAATGTTTGCACCAATAGCATTAAAACTATTGCAGGTAGATGCTTGGAACTTTCAGGACACTCTCTATGTAAATTACTCTATTTGCTGTATGAAGTTGAATTTTAAGCTTTTTTTGAAGGTGTCATAGGAGTTGTAACTAATATAATGGAATTTAACTTTGTACTTAAAGTAAATTACTGTTTAAACAAAAATAAAGTAAGAAGTCACTACCATGTTTGTATTCAAAATGGCATTAAGTTACACTTCCAAAGTAATTTAAACGAAAATAACTTTCGAACAATCTTTTCTATATTAAATTTTCAAAAGACAATACAAATTGCCCCTTTTCTCGGATCAAATGGTTCAATGACACACTGAAACAAAACTGCATATGGTGTACAAGAAAACGCGACACCACTACCATGGCTTCCAATATTTTCAGACAAGACTAATAACTAATTACTTTTGTGGGCATGAGTAAAAGAACATGTTTGTTCCACTATTAGCTTGTGGCCTAGTCAAACTTATAAATAAAGATATCAGCAGCTGTGACTGCAGTCGAAAAGTACCATGCAAATACTTTGGGGTGATTTCAACCATCGTTTTGAAGTTATCCGTGCAAATATCGAAACACACATAGCTCTTGTAATATCATTCAACTTATACTTTTTTCAGTATTTTGGACTTTGTTTTTTTTTTTTATTAAAATGTATTTTCTTCAATGAATATTACGTATTTAATTTGGTAATTTTTTTAAATACCTTCTACAAACGAAGATGCAAAAATAAAAATTAAATTAATTCTACACATTAAAATTAAAACTAAGAATGAAATTATTAAAGGTATAACGAGGAAATATTTCGGTTTTAATAAATAATCAAACCAAACCCTATTTCTTATGAAGGCATCACAACAAAGTCACACAGAATGAAGCAAGATCGGTTGTAGCTATCGTAGAGAGCACATTAAATTACATAAATACATTACAATTACTCCAACGCGACATAGAACATTGTGAAAATATGACACAACTTTATCCCGCGTATATAAATTTTAACCTTGCCGCAGCCCACATTCTCAGCAAATTATCTTGACGTGTAAAAAATTGCTCGGGATTATGAATTGCGCTAGAACTGGAAGCTGCGAGGCGTAATTACGCGAACATTGTTGCTCGAGTGTTATTTATTTTGGCGGGAGAATGGCGAACATCCCAAAGCTATGATTACATGCTAGACTTCCATCATTACTCCATCACACAATATACTCCCTCGGTAGATGTATGAGGATTACTAGATATTATAGTTACATTAATAAAAAACCCTTTCTTTGCGCGGAGATTAACGTTAAGTTTTTTTTGTTGCTGGACTTCATAAAATGGTCCGTAGTTTATTTTTTACCCATACTCACTTTAGCCAAAATTACCTTCAATTGATTTACACAGACGAATGCACGTTTATTTATCCGAAATGGCGGATGGATATGACTTTGTCACTACAGAATATACCTTAACTGTGAGAAAAATCTGCTTGCTTCGCACGCCAACTTCGTACTCGTTTCAGCTGCACAATAATTTTATACTATAAACGAGTTAATTTTAACATTACCTAAATTGGAGGTAAAACGTTTTGGCTATATACTCAGGGAAATAATTGAAATTTAAGTTATTGTGTAAACAATAGAACTTGCAAATGATTTAAGCGTAGTTCATTAATGTGTTAAAAGTTTATTGGAGAACGTATATTCGGAAAAAGGTACCCATACATAAAACCGTTTTCAATTATTGAAGCTGCTGATCTTAACCTGCTGTTTTCAACATCATCAGTTGTAACGTATAACGGTAAAGTAACTACAACAATGAGTACAAGATTAGTTACCCTAGTGTTCGTAGATCCCATTTTAAATCTACTATAAATCGGCATTTATTGGTCTGTTTTCAAATTTACTCTGCTCCCCATATTTATGAGGTTAATTGGCATAAAGTAAACACTATTGTATGTTAGTATTTTGTATATCATCTGTAATAATTATTTTTTAGTTTAAACCATATATTGTTATTTTTGGTTTATCTAATACGAGCAATGACTGTTTGTTTGTACGAGCAATCTCGAGATCCAGCGGAAGGATTTTGCTGAAAGTTTGAGATTAGAGGCTTTTGGGTCTAAAAAATCGATTGGTAAAAACCACTACATCAGGAAAACTCATATTTTTCTAAACAACTCATTTGAAAATTGAAAATATTTAACATTGAGCTTATGGAGATTAAAATCGTTACATATGTTTATTGGCTATAATAATAACAATAATCCTATATTATTTCCATTATCAGCTGATTTCAAGCTTAAAACTATTTTTTTAATTTCTAACCGTTAAGGTAGGTTTCTGTAGAGGATGAGATCTGTTGAAGTATTTTTATTTGGTAATAGAGTATAGGATAAACAGTTCATATGTACGTAAGTTCGAAAAATATTCATATTTATTCAGTGTGCGATTTGTATTTTCATACATTTTCCTAAAAATAAAACAAAACAATAAAAAAAAAATACCGAGTAATGCTCTGTCGCCCAGGTACTTTACTATGTAATTTATTGTTTTTTAAATTATTTATTGAAATCACAGATTTAATTTAAAATAAGATATATTTTATTGTTTCTGTTTTAAACATTTTGCACACTGTTGTTACAAAAATCCAAATATTATGAACTAGTAGTAAGCTGTGAACTGTTTTGTTTTGAAAACAGTGAAGCTATTTATTATTTTTGGATGTGCGTTTGAGGTTTGTCAACTACATCGTGTGTCATTTTAGAAATCATCAGAATTTGTTGTTGAAATTGAATCTGTTCATATGAATCTGTCCTCGGAGGGATCCGTTTAAGACAAAAATATTTTGATAATATTTACATGACCAATATGTACTTTGTCTCATTGACAATATTTCGAAATATTCACAATATTTTTGAGATTATCTCCTCAGTAGTGATGGTTTGACGAAGGGATTTGAAGTAAATCTAGAAATCTTGAAATCCAGCCGTCAATATCGAAAGGTGGCCGCAGATATTGACAATAATATAGAATTGCATGCGTCTGCATCAATATTATTGTAAATACAGGGAAAAAGTGGAGTGGGTTTTCCGTCCCGCGCTCCCGCCAGTCCTTTGTACGTGCTCGAGTGTTAGTATTTTGTTTTGCTAAATGAGGCTCAACCATTCAAAGTAACAATTTGAACTTTTCTTCACTCATTCTCAAGTAATTGTGGTAGTTGCCGGAATCACTGAGCGATATGTCATGCAATAACCTTAAGTGTGTGTACTTTTCACGTTTCAACAGCCATTCTTCTCCCATTTTTTACGTTTCACAATTGTTTTTTCAAAATAAAATTAAAAACAATTGCGACACGTGATTTCTTCTTAGCGTCCACCATTATTGTATTTAACCTACAAAGATTTATGAAATGATATTGATCATTTACGGTGAGGTATACAAAATTACCTCGTTTGGTCTGGTTTGACAATAATATTGTCAATAGTATTGAACGTGTACGAGCTGCTTTATACAGGAAGAGGTGAAAGTCTGGAATAATGTTTATCTCGGTTCCTTGAATATAGAAGGATGCAACACACGACATTGGGCATATTTTGATGATGTAGCTCATAGGTTAGCTAGCGTACCTGACCCTAAAGCTGAATGACTCCATATCACATTTGGATGAAGACTATTTGTTGTCTGTCTAGTTGGAATAAAATTGACTTCAGGTGTCGTCACTACATTTCGTCTTACAAAGTTGCAAAGTGTAATAATCTCCACTAGCCAGATTGTTAAAAACGTAAAAAAATGTGTTTATTCTTTTAGAGTAAAATAAGAATATAAAAAATACCGTGCATTTAAAAATCTTATAAATTTACGGAAACCTGTAAATTTGGTTTAGAGCTTTAGTACGATCTGTAGGTATCTAGGTCAAAATCTACCCAAAGCCGATTGTTGCGCCCTTAACTAGGACCGAGTTGCAATCTATATTTCATACTTTGCCGCCCCGTGCATAAATCTACCGAAGACAATGTAATCGGGAATATTGACAAAAGTGAACAGAATATTTAGATTCTGTTTATAAAAACTTCAGTACTCAGCATTACAATAACTTAAGTATTTATGGCATTAGTGGATATTGTTGACTCATTTATCTACATATATCTACTTATATAAAGCTAGACGGTAACACTGATTCATTGACATTAATTATTAGGCACTTCCCGCAATCGGAACCCCGTCAACCTTATACTTGAATTAAAGCTCTCGACGAAAAACGTTTGGGAAAATTGCCTGAATTTAACATTTTTAAAATTTGGAAGCACATTTTGGGCGGGAAAGATTTTTAAGATTTTTTCTAT
>JAGFPH010023254.1:0-12052 GCA_018207615.1 Philaenus spumarius
TTTCTTAAATAAAAGTGCCCTATATAAAAGTTCACTATACAAAAGTTAGCTACATAAAATTTTCCTGTACACAAGTTAGCTACATAAAATTTTCCTGTACAAAAGTTAGCTAAATAAAATTTCTCTATACAATATTTAGTTAAATAAAAGTGTCATACATAATTCAATTGTTCCCTATATACAATTTTCTATATAAACGTTCCATAAATTAAGTTGCATGTATAAAATTTACCTACATAAAACTTCCTGTATAAACGTTTCCCATATAGTTAGCTAAATAAAAGTTCCCTATACACAATTCAATAAAAGTGCCCCATATAACGGTTGCCTATATACTATTTCATAAATAAAAGTTCCCTATATAGGCCAGTCTGTAGAGGTAATTTTAGACCAAAAGTTCCAGTAATTTACAATACGTCTGATTTTTTTTTTATAAGTACATTCCAGTATGTATATTAACATAAAAAAAGTTTACCAGTCTATCGATTTCCCGAAGTCGAAAAAAAAATCGATTATTTTTTTTTTTTCGATTATCCTTAATATTTCGAGCTATGATGAAGAGAAAAATAAAAAATACCACCATGTAGGGGAGGTATTTTTCAATAAAAAAGGGTATATGAACTTATTTCGTCCGAGCAATGGTTTGTCTGGAAAAAATTCGATAATGCAGGTATGTATTTTGCAGCAGGGGAAATCACTAAAACGGGACATCTCATTCATATATGAAGCGTTGGCTCATTCTAAATTGGCCGAATTTTAATATATCGAATTGAAACTTGATATAGGAGTTAAAATATATATATTTTTAACATTTATGCTGAGTCTCAGCTTGTTATCTTGAAAATTACCCGATCTAGGAGTTGATTTCGATTATCGATTTTAGGAATACCGGACCCACGAACTAATTTCAATCTATTCCAGTTTCGTCAATTTTTGGAATATCAACACCAAATTTGTTTTACAAGTTGAGTACACCAGTATAAATATTCGTAGTAATTATAAACGATTTTTTTCTTGTTATTTTTCAAAACGAGGCTCTTGAAAATAGTCTTCTGTTTTACCTATCTCGTTTTAACTATAACACTTTTGGATTCAACGACTCCATTTTCGACATTTTTTAACATATCAATTTAAAAATTGGTACAGAAGTTACAAATACAATTGTTTTTTGCTATACTTATTTTAAAAACTATATTTTCAAAAATGAATAATCTGCAGCTGATCAACTCAAGCGTTTTGATGAAAAATCTAAAACGGTCTAAAATTATACTTTTTTAAATTTACTTGTGCTTTTAAAAGTAAATAATGAAAAAGGTTTATACTCCTTAAACTTGTTTGAATATATATATTTAACTTGTAAAAAAAACTTTCAGGTTGATATTTTGAAAATTCTCTAAACTGGAGCCGATTAAAATTAGTTCGTGGGGCCGGTACTCCTAAAATCGAGAAACCCATTGATGAGTCAAGTGGCTCTAGATCGGGTCATTTTCAAGATAACATGCTGAGACTCAGCATAAATGTTTAAAATATATATTTTAACTTCTATGTCAAGTTTCAATTCGATATATTAAAATTCGGCCAATTTAAAATGACCCAACGCTTCATATATGAATAAGATGTCCCCTTTTAGTGATTTCCCCTGCTGCAAAATACATACCTGCATTATCGAATTTTTTCCAGACAAACCATTGCTCGGAGGAAATAAATACATATTACCTGTTTTATTAAAAAACACCTCCCCTACACGGTGGTATTTTTATTTTTCTCTATCTTCATCATAGCTCGAAATATTAAAGATATTCGAGAAAAAAATTATAATCGATTTTATTTTTCGACTTTGGGAAATCGATAGACTGGTAAACTTTTTTTTATGTTAATGTACATACTTTAAGGTACTTATAAAAAAATCAGCCATAGTGAAAATTACTGGTAGTTTTAACCTATACCGACTCTGCTAATATTAAACTGCCTGTATAAAATTTCCCTACATAAACCTTCCTGTTTAAACGTTTCCTATGCAGTTAGCTAAATAAAAGTTCCCTATATAAAAGCTCCCTATTGAGATGATTAATTAATAATTCATAGGTCGGTAGAAACAGTTCGTTTCGGAAAAACACATCCAGGAAAAATCAGTGACAGGATAGTTTTTGCTTAGTTAGTTTCGTGCACGAGTGTACGTGTTTTTAAAGTATGTCAGAGTAGATGTTTATACCGTATGTTTGTATGGTGTATGCACAAGAGGTTTGTTTAGAGTGCGGCTCAGTTAGTTGTGTCTAGTCAACAAAAGCTAGTACAGACTTATTTTCGTCATAGAACTTTCATGTGTTTCCTAACAGTTGATGCCCTACCCACGTAGCACAAGCATGTCATATTGCCGTGGAAAACACGTTTAGCCGAAACGTCAAGAAACGGTTTTAATGGTACGTCAATATTCCGCCCAAATGTCACAGCGATAAGATAGTTAAAAAGACGTTGCAAAATAGTTAAAGATTAGGTAAAAAGACGTCTAAACCTCGTTGTTGAATTGCCGTAAATAAATCGTTGGATTCTCGTCATCTTAAGACGTCATATTTTAGCTAAAAACTCGTTGAATTCTAGGAAATATGACGTTACTGTACAATGGTAAAAAGACGTTGTTCTATAACGAAAAATAGACGTTACTCCATAACGGTAAAAAGACGTTATTTCAGAACGGCAAATATACGTTCTTCCAGAACGATAAAAAGACGTGATTTAGAACGGTAAATAGACGTTACACTAAAACGTCAAAATGACGATCCATTAGAATGGTAAAATGACTTCTAAAAGTACACAATTATTCCAGTCAATAAAAATAATCTAGATACAAATTATTGCCGAATGATTATCTAAAATGGGAAAGAATGCTTTTAAATTTTGTCATATTTTGAAAAAAATATCTGTCAAAATATGATTAAACAGGAAAGACATTGCATTTCCCTCATTTATATAATTACATCCCCCAATTAATTGTTATATTTATTTGCCAAGGAATGATCAACCATTTATTAGTCATTTTACTACCATAAAGAAAGACAATTTTAATACAATACACTAATTTCATTGATAAAAGAAACATTTAATGTAGGCCTACATAAGTTATTTTTTATAAAATCTTAATTGATAGCGATTTTTTTTAAATGCAGGCCTATAGATAATTTAAAATAAATATGTACTTACCACTTTTTGCAGTATATTTATTAAAGTCAGTCTTTAATGGAGATTATCTATGGCCCGGATAAATGTATGGTATTTACATTTAATGTTGCAATCTATACTAATATTATAAAGAGGTAAAGTTTGTTTTTTGTTTGTTTGTATGTAGGGGATAATCTCTGGCACTACTGAACCGATTGAAAAATAGTTTACACTATCCCTGAGTAACATAGTATATAATTCATATCAATTAAAATCTTTTTTTTTATTTCAATATTTGTAAATTTAATCGGAAAAAATTTAAAGGTTAGGCCTAGAATGATAAACCAACACATGTATTTACATTTATTACCATAGCGACCAATTAAATAAAATAACTAGCTGTTTGCTCCAATATTTCCATTAACAGCTGATTTTAAAATTTGGAGCAATTATTTTTGTATTTCTAGCTTTTAGGTTAGGGTTTTAAAGTGTAGACCTGAGCCTTGCTGGTTCTTTTAACCATTATTACAACTGCTGTTATAAAATATAAGACATCATTTAATTTGAACATTTAACATTATTTACCATCTTAGTTTTGAGGTTATTATTAATCCTACACCTTTATTATAAATAAAACATAACATATGTTTTTAGAAGGTTCCATTGGGGGTTGGCATGCTGAGAAAGCAGGGGTCTCCCCTAGTAAATAAAGTCAAACAAATAAAATTTTACAATTTACCATAATTAATTAATTAAAGTTTAAGATTTCCACAAAATATATAGTAATTTTGTATATATAAATACCTTTGTTTTGCAAGGATTATTGCTAGTAGTCCTTTCTTTAGCCAATGTTTAAGCGATGACACGCGTATCACCTATTGTTTATCCTTACCATATAACATACCTATTAAAGGTATTTATAAAACATATTCGGTTCAGTGAGGCAAAAACAAACATAAAATATGATGAATTTTGTAATTATTACTTTCTTAAAACTTACATTTTACTTCTTGTTTTATACCCAAATTTTAAAAAAATAATGAAAACATTAAATGTATTGAGAAAAATTATAAAAAGAACAAAAATTAAACGTTATATTTTTTCTGACTCGTTTATCAAAACGAAGAACATGAACAAAAACTTGGATCAGCACATAAAGAAATAAGTTACTATGCCTCCGAATTAGCATTAAAGGAACATGGGAATACAAAATAAATTAAAGCTACATTTTATAAAACATATTTTATTAAATAGACATAGTATTTTATTACCTTCAATATTTGTTTTATTGAAGGTGAAGAACTCATATTTCTGTAAATGTAAAAAATAACATAGGCATAATAGGTGCTCCAAATAGACATGACTTTAAGCTGAAAAAAATATAGTCATAATTTAAAAAAAAAAAACTTATTATTACAGCCTGTTTACAAATGCACATTCTATCTATTGAATACAGTTAAACTAAAGAATAAATTAATAATTGTACGATACTTTAAGCTTCTTATACGATACTTGCTTTAAGTTGTGTTATTATTGAGATACAAATTTTTTGGTTATACAATTAGTATGCCTTTGTTTTGAATTTGTTATTTGCAATTACGAAAATATCACATATTTTATATAATTGCTAGTTTTTGTAAAATAAGACATTACATTTCAAGAAAACTACATTTTGACTTTGCCATAGGAGAATGCCTCCTCTACTTTTCTTATTATTTCACTTTTAGGTTTTTGGTGTGGCATATAACAATTTATTTTAAACAGTTTGAAATGAAAATATTGAAATTAATTTGTTACCTTTATGTTTAATTTATTGTTTGTATTTTTATAATTGAAAATAATTTATTGTTCTTAACTTTTGTACTGTTCACTCAATGTTTACCATATTTAAAAGTGTTTTATATTTTAATATAGGTAAAATTATGACTATGAATGAAACAATATTAGATCCTGAGTTGACAAATTGAGTATAAAATACACAAACAGTCCAATGTAGATGGTCAATAAAGATTTATTGTGAACATTCTTAAACATTTAATGTTTCAACTAAAGACAATTGTACTTTTTCTTTTGCTGTTTAAGTACCCGTAATGGAGCATATTTTAGCTAATATTTCATAACCTCTTCTATTTTGAGCTGGATCGCAATATCTTTATTTTTCATAGCCTTTGTACGAAAACTGTAACAGAAATATGCAGTAATAGTTATACTAGTAAAAGGTAAAATAAATTATAGATATAACAATCAAGAAATGCTGCAGAGTAGACTTCAGTTCCTAAAGCTTATTATAATCTTACACAACACAAAAAAAAAAAAGGTTCAAAATACCACTCGTAAAAAATTCAAAAATAGATCCTTGATTATAGCTCTATACAAAAACTTGCCTGAAAACAAAAGCAGGAAATAATATTAAAAAAGTATTTTTAAACTATTCATATTATTTTGTTTAATGTAGGCTACTAAAACCATACTAAACTTTTTTTCAAGACAGAAGACAATTTAACAAATATGATTTTTATGGGTCGCCGGAATACTACTCCCCGGAAAACTATCCCCCCAAGCAGGTTCCTACGTCATTTTGACGTCAGAGATCGGGGGGGCAGTTTTCCAGTCACGCACACTCAAGTTTCGATGCGTTTGTATTATCACTTTATATAATTAGAATAAAAAAAAAACTAGAGGACTAACCTAAACTGTTTAGTCACAGTATGTTACCGATAACAGTATAATTGTAGGAACCTGCTTGGGGGGGTAGTTTTCCGGGGGGTAGTATTCCGCATCCCCATTTTTATAAATATGATTTAAAAATTGGTTTGAATAAATTCATCTAAATGACATATTTTTGGGATATTAACATGAGTAGAGCAAATAGGATATTTTCTAGGAGGGCTAGACCAGGGGTATGGGATCAAGGATACCCTCCCCTCCTTCGGTAAAAGTTGTCCGGGAAATTTATGAACTCCCCCAAAAAAATGTTTAAAATTTAGGAAGCCAATTTGGCTGTTCAGGCGAAATATTAACCCACACAGCAATGAGTCTGTACCTTTACACCGCAAATGAACACACAAAGCTACACCGCACCTAGAGGCCCCACTAAGTAGCTAGGACAGAGCAGCTATGCTTAAACTCTTGTAAAAAATTAAATAAGTATACTTAAAATCAAATGGTGCATAACATTTAAAACATATTCTAGTGCTAAACCATTTTTATGTAATACTACTTTTAAATAAATCTCTTAAAAGAAAATTAATTTACTATAATTTATAATACATATTTTCCTTTTCGTATTGGAGCTTTCTACTCATAGGTACAGATCGGCCAAAATTTCTGTGTGCGCGACCTGACCTGGTCGGTTCAAGGCGAGGGGGTTGGCGGGGGTACTTTTGTGAAAACATCCGTGTCTTGCTACTACATCGCAGCGAGGTAGAAACCATGGAGTGCTCCCCAAATGAGCAGAAAACGGTGGACGCATTGTCATTTACACGCTCCTAGTCCTCTTACGAATATAAAACTACAATTAAATTTATATATTTCTTTTCTGCATGAATTGCCGCATCCAACGGAATAAATAAATTTTAGTTTAAAATTATGCGTTATTTTTAATAATGAAAAAGATTATAAAGTTGTAACAGCATGACATGAAAAAGTCAGTAAACGCTGAAAGTTTTTATTTTTGAGGTTGAAACAAACTTCCAGCGAGAAAGTTGTAGCTAATTTGTTGATCTTCAAAATTTATTCGAAAACATTTTCGATAGAACTTCTAGTTTGTTCAATAATCCGATGTAAACTACCGCTATGTTCAGTTCTACGCGCCCCGCCACTCGAACCGATCAGAAGAAATTTAAAGCAGCGGAAAGTTTAATAGCCAAGAATCATATTGTATTGCATTTGTTTTGTATTGAATGGGATATATATTGTATAATTTTATATTACATGGTGTATCGAACTTTTCCTCCAATTTTATTTTTTATTTACATATATCCCTTTTCCTACAAACTTAAAAATAATACTAAGCTATGTTCGAGTTGACGTAAAGCCGCGAAAAGATTAATAATTATGAAACATATTGTATAGTGTTTAATTTGTTTGGTATTGAATGGGATTTATATTATATAGTTTTATATTAAATAAAAGCTGTGTTCAAGTTGACCTAATGCAAGTTGAAGTACATTCAATAGGCGATATAGGTCGAGGCAATCTTATAGTTTTAAAATCTAACAATAGCTCATATGTTATTATATGTTCTAATATATAAAACGAGTTTGGTATCATTTTTAATACCATTTTCAGTAGATTTCAAATACACATCTTAAAATGTTAATTTGTTATTCTGTTAAGAAATAAATATAGAATATAGGCTTTGTAAAATGCGGAGAGCAACAGGCTATGTTTTTAGTGCCGCTAGTAGCGAACCGTCCGCGCGCACAGAAGTTTTGGCCGACCTGTATGGGTGCCATCATGGTACAGTCCAACTGCTGTTGTAGCCTAATAAACCATTTTATGATAGTATTTGAGAAAGCAAATTTTGTATTCAGTCAGAAATTATGTTTTTATCATTTAAACTTATTCATAATAAGTAGGTAGGCCTAAGTTTAATTTTAAGTTTATTTAGTAAATTAAACTAATTCATAATAAGTAGGTAAGTTTAATTTTACGTTTATTTTGTAAATTAGGTTGTACATTAAGTACTTTAGTTATTTTTTGTTTGTATCGTAGCCCTACCATACCATTTATCGCATTGAATGTAACTTTTAAAGATCTTTTAAGGCTCTTCTTTACCTTGAAGAAAACTCCCAAGTGTACAGTATGATTTTAAAAAAAAAGGTATAACTCAAGCCGCAAAATAGTTGAAACATGCATTCGTATTAACGTGTTTCGGATTCTATTGATAAATTAATAATCTGGGAAACTACTTTAAGTTATAAAGAAGGCTTTATATTATTTACGTGTTAGCTTAAAATATGGAAACTATTGCTTAAAATATGGAAAATCACAAAAAATGCATAAAAAATAATAAATTTTTACTCAGTTAATCTGTTGATTAAAAGGAGTTGCCATCGATTTCTTTTAATTATGAGATATAAGACAAACGCACATAGCCTTTAAGAACAATTTAAGATGTTTCACAACTTTTTAGGTTTGAAAAACGGCGTCCGAAACACGTTAGTACGACGTGCATATTTTTGCTGTTTTACGCAAGGTATAGAAGACCCTTAAGCATTCTTCCGTTAGTGATATTTATATCCTTAGGTTTCATCTTGGAATTAAGATATCTATAATTTTATACTTATAAAATAATGAGGTAAAGTTTGTATGATCCTGTCCATGTTTGCTTTAATGTACAACATTACTTAACTAGGCCTATTATTTGTAAAAATATTTCACTACTACCTATATAATTTAGACCTTTGAATTACTTCTTTTATTTCTTGAGAAAAAAGAGCTTACTTTTAATTTTGCAATTTCAGTGTTAAATCACAAATTGACAGTACATATATGACTAAGCTATACACAAATATACCGATTAAAGATTTAATAAAACAATATATAGATACGATTCAAGCCGAGAAATTGATTTTTAATTTTATTTAGTTCTATTACCAGAGTGTTTATGAGGGGAGATTACTATATAGTTTTTTTTCAAAAACTTAATTTCCTAAGTAAGAATAAGTTAGCTATGACACTACCCAGTTTATATATATATTATTGTTTACTAGATGTTAAGGCGAATTTAAAGAACTGTACTCTCAGGCAAAATATTCATAGTTACAATACTAGAAGGAAATATTGTATAGATGCAATGCATGTAAGACTTAAAAAAACTGACAACAGTATTCTATGAATGAAAATAAAACTTTTTAATAAATTGCCTGAGGAGGCTTGGACAACTGGATTAGGGAATTTTAAATTAAGAGCCAGTAGTTGGCTCAAACTGAAAACTTTTTATTCCATCCAGGAGTATTTGATTTGTGACACTAGTTCATTAAGTTTTTAAATGTTCATTAAAATAGGTTGTCTTTTTGTAGTTGATTGTGGTTGTATATTTGTATTGATTTTGACTGTTTCTTATAGTAATTTTATTTTATTGTTATATTGATGTCACTTGAAAAAAGTGATGTGTTGGAAATTTTTCTTCAAATTTTGCTCATTTTGTTAAATTATGTTGACACTGTCTATTGCCATAAAAAATGTGCTTAATGACAATAAAAGATTTTGAATTTTGAATTTGAATTTTATATATTCAGTACTACAATAACCTACTATTATAACCTTCACATAAAGATGTGGTACATACCTAGCTACAATGAAGGAAATAATGTTCAACATTTGGAAGACAACTTAGGTGCTCTTCCTGCAAAATTATAATTTCGAGCCTCGTCAGTTTAGAATCCTTTTCATAACCCTTTGTGGCTTCCTGTCACATGTTATAAATTTTATTGGTCCTCAACAGCACACAACAAATTACTCTGAAACAAAATATTTCCACTGAAATCACTTAAGTTTTATTACATATTAATTTTAGTGTTTTTGCCAATATAGTCCTTATTCTTAAAAAGTAATTAAAACTATCAAAATTGATAAATTTGTGCTTTTGTATTAAAACTATTATTTAATATAAAATACATAGTATTTAATCAAAATATGCCACTGGTCTGATAATAAAACAAACTAAATACATTATTAATTAGGTTTGAGCTAATAAACAAAACCACTGGAATGGTGTAAGTCTTACAAGATTGTTATTATACATTATTCTGATAAGGTACGTTTACACTGGTACACAAGTATGAGGACTTGTATAAGATACAAGATAAATTGACAAATCACCGGTGTTAATGTCTTAAAATAATATTGATAAAATATTTTATAGGTAGGGCCTACAGTACCCTGTTTATATTAATCGTCTGCTAAATGATAACTAGTTAAGTTTTTTGGCGTAAGTTTACTATTTGACCCTTGTTTTGCAGACAACGGCGTTGTTTTACATTCTACTGTTAAATGTTGAATACAGGTAAACATACTGTGACTAAATACTATAGGTTAGAACTTATTAGGTGTTCTTTTATTATTATTGTTGCATTTCTTTTACCATAGGCTAGCCTAGGGTCGAATAGCAAACTTCCGCCAGTTTGTTTTTACTACAATTTTATAACTTATGTACCGGTACTAACTCTTTATTTTTCCCGGAAAAGCATTTTGGAGACGTTGTTTTACATTATACTGATAAGGTACGTTTACACTGGTACACAAGTATGAGGACTTGTATGAGATACAAGATAAATTGACAAATCACCGGTGTTAATGTCTTAAAATAATATTGATAAAATATTTTATAAGTAGGGCCTACGGTACCCTGTTTATATTAATCGGCTGCTAAATGATAACTAGTTAAGTTTTTTGGCATAAGTTTACTATTCGACCCTTGTTTTGCAGACAACGGCGTTGTTTTACACTCTACTGTTAAATGTTGCATACAGGTAAACATACTGTGACTAAATAAACTATAGGTTAGAAACTTTTAGGTGTTTTTTTATTATTATTCTTGCATTTTTGTTATCATAGTTTAGCCTAGGGTCGAATAGTAAACTTCCGCTGAAAAACCTTGTCAACTACGCTACCTCAATCTAGATAAGAAGGTAAACCTCAAACCATAACTTAGCTGCAGCTGCAGCATTTTGTTAATAAAAGTATAATTGCTTACATGTTTTCTGACTAGAATTTGCTACAAAACAAAAATTTGACTACTTATTGTAATTTGTTACCTAGTAAGTGTATAAACCATGTAATGCAAATTTTTATAACGATTCAGCTATAAAACTAATCTAACTTTTACACCATTACCTAACCTTAAGTAATTTGTATTAGCCTATTTTATAATAAAGAAAATTCCATAACACTACAAAAGAAAAGGCTTTCTATATAGTTACATGAACTTCATACATTTCTGTAATAGGAAGGCCATAGATTGCTTTAAGTGGCCTAGGCTAGGCCTTTTTCTACAATGGTATTTAACTATTTATTGTTTATGGTATGCTATGTACACCATATCATGAAAGATGTTATTATTAAATAATTCTATATTTATTTATGTAACTTAGGCTACAAATGATATAAAATCTAATAAGTCTTTAAAAACTAATATAATAATCTTTAATAAAACTTTTAACCGCCATAGCCTAACCTAAAAATAATTAAACCCTAGCCAATACACAAACTAGTTTACCAAGTTATTTTTAAATGTTAGAATTAGGTAGCCTACGATCTTACCTGAAATTTAACACTTCGAAGAGTAAATTAATTGTATAAAACTTTAAACTGTCCCGTCGAAAGAGATTTTGAGTATCACAAGTCACAACATTGGAACACTGCTTGAAGAATAAAGAACCGGCCATTTTGCAGCCTTACTTGCATAGCCATAGCCTATGTAAGTTAGTAAAACAGCATACATATGATTTATTACTTAAAATAAACACACCCCTCTTCGGAAAAGGTCCAGCGGTAAATAACACAGTATTTAAATCGTAAAATGCAAAAGCACCATAAAAACACTAAAACAGCACAACTTTCTCTTCTTTTGAACTAGCTGAGAGTACATCCCGCACGGTTTGGTTCGGCACTCCTATGAGTTGATGAGTTGGGGTTAGGGTTGGGACAAAGATGAGAACGTCCTACGTCCTCAGTTTTACAGTTAGGGGTCTACAGTTTTGAACTTGGCCGACCAAAAAATACGCAATAAATCCTAAAAATATATGGCCTCAGATTCCAGCAGGAATTGCGTGTCTAACAAATTCGTACGCCTATATACTATAGCCTATACGTATTTACCAAAAACCATACTACTGAAAAATACTTTTCTTTTTACTTTGTTTTATTTTACATCAACTACAATTAATTA
>JAGFPH010023255.1:0-12051 GCA_018207615.1 Philaenus spumarius
ATATCGCAGTCACAGCGAGTCCTCAGGGAGCGTGACGTTTAAGTACTACATCAACAAGTCCTTAGGGTCTTGTTACCTCGCGATGCTAGCATCCCTGTCAACATGTTCCCGAGGGATAAGCATACCGTAACATCTCTAAAAACATGTCTTAATATCTGAGTAGGATAAGAAAGTCCCGGTGTCAAAATACCTACATGGTGTGAACTATCAGACCTAAACTCTAAACGGAGATTTTTATTACGATAAAACTGTTTAGTTACCGAAACATTTCTTTGAATCTGTAATAATTTAAGCAATGAATCAAACCATCAATAAGTATTCCAACAAAATACAATTTGAAAAGGTTGTTCTATTTAGCAACCATACATCAAATTAACCACTAAAACCCATAAATTGAAAATGTTATTGAAATATAAGTGAAAATATTCCATCTCGGCTCGGCCTTTAAGCGTAGGTTTATTTCAAATTAAATCTCATTTATTCCAATAGCATAAATGCTAAACAAATTTATTCACTCCTTGCTCTGAGGTTTGCAGTTATCTAAAATAGTTTCAGACGAATGATTTTAGAAATATTTCGAATATTTGAAACAATTTTGAACGGGCTTGATACTGTGACTACTAAAGGAATAATGAATTTACTAATTACAGGCCAAAACTTTCTTTAATTATCAGTAAATTTCAAAAGTTCCTTCAAACACTAGAGGTCATATCCTACGAATTATTGCACAGACCCACTTATTATAAACCACGCTTGCAGTAAGTATAAGGAGCTAACGAATCAGATTTGAAACTTAGTTTTAAATAAACACCTTTTATTTCGGAACTAAACAATCAAATGAAAATATTTGTTCAGACCCCAATGCCTTATACCAGATTTTGTTGAAGAAATCTTAAAGGTAAACAAAACATAGAACGAGAGTTATATCATTTTATTAATTTAAGGTAGGTATATTTTAAAGTAAATATTTTTTTAATGTTTCACTGTGCATCTTTTTCTGTCCCGTGTAGTAGGCCTACTGTCAAGATGTGTATGCATCTTACAGTTATGTGTTAAGTGTTGTGTTACTATTGTGACGGTAAGTCGTAATATTATTGTAATAAAATCAATAGTCGGAATGGCGAAAACAAATATGTATAAGTTTCATGTGTCTCTCTTATGAAATAGACTGGCATAAAATAATATGTGAACATGTCACTATAGCCTAAGCAATTTTTTTTAAACCTTTCACATATTTATGAAAGAATTTTGATCCTAGTTATAAGGAAATTATAATTTATGTGTTTTTTGAGTACTAACCTTCAATGAACTTTTATTTAAATATAAACCTATTGTAACTTTGGTAAAGATATAAATAAATTGTAAAATTTTAGAGAAGAAAGTAAAGCTACCATTTTATAAAATTGTTATTTGTGTTGACCACTAATTCTTTTATATATTTTCAATATCAAAACAAATTTGTGGTGTTGTAAGATCTATACTAGAATGAAAATGAGTAGTATTCCAATGAAACCGTTTATACTTAGAATTTTACCGAGCTTTAAAACCTTATTTTATACAGCCTTCATTGTACAATCTGGTTATATACATGTATATTATTAAAGAAATATCTCTTCAGTCCTGCAATTATTGGTAACACTAAAGTTCATCAATTAGTTTTTTGACACTACAATTTATTTCATACATTGTTTTTAAGCGGTTACGGAATTTAGCAGAGGCAATTCCAAGGTTCATTTTATACCATATTTTTGTAAATTTAGCTCTTAGATTTTCATTTGATATTTTAGTTGGATAACAGAAATTCAATAAGAAATCATGCTGAAAAGTAAAAAATAAACTAAAATGACTTTTGATTTTAATAACTTGTTAAAAAATTTGTAAATATATACGTTTACCTTTGCTTTTTTGAACAATGTGTTTTGATACTTGATGTCCAATACATCTTGACTTACTTTATACCACAATAACCAAATAATAAATTATTATTAGCTCGGAAATGTTGAGTTCGTTTAATATCGTGACTTTCAAAACTCCATAAATCAGTATTTATTCAAGATAATTACAGCCTGCTCAATTTGAGTAGTCGTGGGCCGTGGCAGTTAGAATAGATCAAATTTGACAACTCTATTTGTAATTCATATTTCACCCACTAAATATCATCCAATCGCAATAAATAAAAAACTGTTGGAAAGGAAATGATCTAAACTTTAATTTTTCTATTTACAAGTTTTTTCTAAATCGTATATTTACATACGTAATCATTGTTGCAGTGTTTGAGTTTTCTAAAAGCCAATGTCACGCGAATTTAATGCGCCGAAACTACCTTTAACCCTACAACTCTCCATGTTAATTATGTTAATGTTTTGCCAAGCCAAGCACGCATTATGTTCTGTGCGTGTGCAAGCGTATTTTCAAAAAAATCGCCAAATATGGTAATTGTATACCAATTCAAAAGTGTTCTGTAGCTTTTTTGTAAAAAAAGGTTCAAAGAATTCATATATGCAATTAAAAAATGTAATGATGTAAAATTGTAAAAGTTATTAGCTCAAGAAACAAAAAATGTTCAGTAACGAAAGGAAAATGTTAAAATTTAGGCCTACATAACAAGTAGTAAACATTTTTTGTAATTTTTTCGTAAGCATAAAAAAGTTTCGTAATTTAGTTCTAAATAGAACTGTATAAAAACATTTATCAATTTCAAATTTCTTATTTTGAAAACACCAGTTTTTATGTTCCATCTACACAACTGCCAGCAAAACTAGGCCTAGTTTGAAACGTAATTTAGAAATATTTGATTTACCCAAAAATTAAATATTATTATAACAAAGTGTAGAGAATAAATCAAAGAATTGAACTGCATACACTTGTAAATTATCTTTTCATAAAAGTGTTTGATTTAGAATTATTTGAATAACAAAAGTGAGAAGAAAATATAGAAATCTCTCGTCCATACAAACTATACAAGATGCGACAAATAAGCGCTCGACACTCCTATGCGCTCCAATCAAAAATCGGACAATTAGTTCTAAAGTTGTGGGGCGTTTAGCAAACCCTTGCAATTGGTCAGTTTTCCAACCAATAAACAGCCTTACCCTTACTTTACACGTGATATCTGTGTGACCACAATCTATTTTTAGACATATTTTGATAATTACACATAAACTAGGCCTAGTTTTGTTAGCAGTCGTGTATTTGTAATTTTGTTAAATATGCTTGCACACCATAGAACCAACGGGGGGGGGGGTTAGTTCTATGTTGCACACGCAACAAAATGACTTGGCGTTGCAAAACATTAACATGGACAGTTGTAGGGTTGAAATACAAGTAGGCTCTGAGTAGTAATTATACTGTAATTATATAGTAATTATACTCTTAAATCATGAAATAAATGTCCAATAAAATTCTAAAGTAGTACAAAGAGATCTGATAAACATTTTATATTTTTTTTTAATATAAACGAGAACAACATTTGAAGTTGGTGATAGTTCAATATGAACTAAAAATATATTCAATATCCAAAACGATTCGATCTACGGATGCAAAAGTAAATTTAAAAGAAGTAGTTTTCCTTGACGATTTTATTTTATTACCTCTTTTACGAGATGTAATGAAATCTTTATTGAAGTGATTTCTGTTGACTTTACACTTAAGTTTAATTCTACGACAGTTTTAGAGGTTAAGTGTACACAGGTTTATGTGCAGTAAATATCTACAGACAAAGGCATTAAATAAGGGATTAAGTAGTGTTTAACCTTAAACCGTATTTGAGGAATGTTCGGTTTTATTGCATAACGTTAACAAATAACTAATATAAAATAATTCGAGAAAAAACACTGTAAAAAAAAACTTGTCTCTATCTATATTATCTTCTAAAGCGAGAGATAATTGTCTGACTGCTAAATCGATCTGGAATCTCCGTCTAAGGATTTTTGATTTTTTGATTTTATATGGGGCTTTTGGCCACGAGAAATCGATTGGAAGTGGTCACCAGTCTGGGAAAATTCGTTTTCTACGTCTTTTTATTAAATTAAAAAGTGAAATTTGTCCATTTTAAACAATACAAAGCACAGCTGATGCAAATGTTTTCAATGTCATTACAATAATCATCTGTTTTCTTTTAAACGAAGCACAGCTGATGCAAATGTTTTCAATGCCATTACAATGTAGCGCTTCCTTTTGTTTTGAAACAGCACCAAGTTTTAATTATTTAAACCTCAGAATATAACTCCACCTAATGTAGAGTAGCGGCAACTTCGTCAACACTCGTGCATTCACTAAGTCTTATTCATAAAAGGAAGGCGCACTTAAACTAAATTCTTATTCTAGTAACAGTTCTGGCCACGCCAAGCGCTACCTGCCTTCGTCTTCATCCGACAGTCTTTATTCTATTCGCCAGTTAGACCTAGCTTCGACATCTTGATTTTGCTTAAGCGTCCCTTAGTAATGTACGACGCAGTTTAAAATGTTCTTTTGGAGTGATACTTAGTATTTTTTGTCGTCATTTTCTTTATAAGCTTTGAGCTTATAATAAATATGCATCATTAAACAACAACACCAGGTAATAGCTTTATTTAATTACCGTTTTGTTTTCTTGCGAGAGCTGGACAATGGAATGTTCTGTATTTTTATGTTTGTTCTAAATATTCTATGCAGTGAAATTACAGTATACTTTTGTAATTAATAGATCTAGTTTAAATTTTGAAAATAGCTTCGTTGTATACTTTTATAAAAGAAAAGCCCAGTGACATTTTACTTAACCTAGTAGCCTGAACTGTTTTAGAGTAACCTTGCCTAGCATTTTCAGAAATAGCCTATAGACATATCTTTCAGAAATAGCCTAAACCGACACAAATAGTATTCTTTTATACAGAATAAATTTACAGTTACAGCATTGTTTGATTCTTAAAGTGAATATTTTGAGGTGAATTTATAGAAATTTGCAAAGTTTAAGTGAGACCAAACTATTGAGTTTGTTATATAGAATGATGATAATCATTACAGAAGAAAACTTTATTTATTGCATAAGAGTAATATCTCAATTTATTTGTTAGTCTGAACTCAACTACATTTAACAAGGGCAGAACAGGCATATTTAATTAGACCTAATGTCTTGCTGTAGTATGCCACATGGCAAATTGTACAAGTTGAAACCAACTACAACATGAAAGAACAACTACGTGTAGTTTCTGGTGTAATAAAAATATATGTACTCTATGTTTTACTAAATACTTTTTAGAAGATGAATTAATTAATTCTGTATTGTTTTTCAACAGTATTTACTGGTCCTAGGATAGCCTACTAAGCTAGTCCATATGATTCAATAGGCCTAACAGTAAACTTAATTTATGTAATGCTGCAAACTATTCAGCTCCGCATCAGCTGTTGCTGTCAACGCTGCTCACCAAAAATGCGATAAGTCTAGGCTAAGTTTTTATTTCATCTAGTGACATTCTCTTCAAAAACTACGAACGACGATATTTTCTAGTGTATTACTTTCATCAAAAGGGCTATAATTGTTTAATGAATTAATGATGCTAATTTAAAATTTTATTAGTTTAAGCTATTTAATTTATATTAAAGGGTGGCGCAGGCATGCAAATTTAGAGATTTCAACCTTCCAGAGGTTATATCTCTAGATTACAAAAGGTGATATCACCATTTTTCCAAATTTATTTTTTTTTAAACATCTTTATTAACTTCATCTTTTTTTTTATAATTTATGAATGGCCAAATTTTTTTTTTAAATATATATATAACCTAATAACTAAGTACATTGATGTTCTAGTATTTGTTTCTCAGAAATTGTGTACATTTGTAACATTGTGTTACTGCTTTTTCTTTTATGTAATGTTGAATATGTACTTTTTATTAAATTAATTGCTTGAATAAATTATATTAAAGGGTGGGGTTTTCTTTGTTTTCTTTAATTGTCAGGGAGGGATTTTTCTTTTGATTCATTTGATTTTTTTATGTAAATTTAAATAATAATTATTTCTTTTCTGGGGCATGTAAATTTTTTATAAAAACTTTTCTCTAAGGGCATATAAATTTTCATTTAATAAACAAATTGTTCATTACTTATTTCTTTTGTATTTTTGTGTCTTTACCTGTGAAGAACATTTCAGGTGTCTTGCTTTCGTCAGTTAAGATAAACGAGGTTCAAAAGGTAAATTCTTAATAGGGTAATAATCAAATATCTTCGAACACATGTGCTGTCTTTAGGGTGCGGGCCTAGTTCGACTTCCAATTCAATAATTCTTTCTGTAAGACGGCACAACAATAATCATCTGTTTTCTTTTAAACTGTATTTTATTAGAGGTTGTATCTAATTTATACATTTTTGGTATTAGAAAAAATTAGGTACAGAAAAAAATTTTTGGTATTGGAAAAATGGCATCATTAAAAGTGACCACGACCCGACTATTGAATACCAAAAAGCCATTAAATTCCTCATAAACCGCAGTCTTAAATTATTATGCGAATCAGAAATTAGATCTTTGAAAATGATCAAACCTTCTGCACCCATCTTACGTGGTTTACCAAAAATTCACAAAGAAAATGTCCCAATTCGCCCGTTGGTCAATTTTACAACTGCTCCCTCATACAAAGTCGCCAAAAAACTTGAATATATTTTAAAATCTAAATTAGTCTTCAACAATAGCCGTAGCATAACGAATAACATTGATTTCATAGAGAAAACTAAAGACATTATCGTAAATAAGAATCAGACTTTGGCATCCTTTGACATTGTTAATTTGTATACAAATGTACCTATTGAAGAAACGCTTACATTAGTTAATCAGAATTTGCAAGACCATTCCGGTCTATGCCCCAACGCAATCGCAGAATTAATGTTATTGATAAGAGAAACTCTCAAACAAAATGACTTCGAGTTCAATGGAGAATACTTTATTCAAACAGAAGGCCTAGCAATGGGATCTCCCTTATCGGGGTTACTGTCTGAAGTATACCTCAATCACATAGAAAACGAGTTTATCTTTTCCAACTTAAATAAATACAGAAACAACATAGTATTCTATTACAGATACGTTGATGACACAATATTATTATTCAATGGTACGGAAAGGCAAGTCAAACTGTTAAGCAAATATTTGAACAGCATTACACGCAATTTGGATTTTACCTTAGATTTGGAAATAGACAACAAACTGAATTTTTTAGACATAACAATAACAAAATCTCATAACATACTGGAATACAACATTTACAGAAAACCAACCACCACCGACCAAACCATCCATGCGTCATCTTACCATCCAATACAACACAAGTTGGCGGCGTATAACAGTATGGTCCACAGACTTCTTAAATTCCCACTATCTAAAGAAAATTATATTAAAGAAGTTCGTACTATTAAACAGATTTCAACTTCCAATGGGTATTCAGCTGATTTAATTGACAGGTTAATTAAAAAACACAACACACCAAAAATTAGCCGAATCATGGATAATGAGAAACCTAAGTATGTGTCCATAGAATACGGTGGGATCTTAAACCACACCCTGCGTAAAGAGCTGAAGCAAAATGGCATTACTCTTTCTTATAAAACCAGCAATAGACTTGCTAAAGCCTTAAACACTAAACGAAAAACCACCAATAACAAATACGATTCAACTGGTGTTTATAGACTCAAGTGTTCCACTTGCAACGATTTTTATATTGGACAGACGGAACGTTCATTTAAGACAAGATTTCGCGAGCATGTCCCTAAACCCAGGGCCCTACTACAGAAATCGAGTTTCGCCCAACATATTATGGATAAAAACCACATGTTTAATAGCATTGACGAAAATATGGATATCTTGCACTTCTGCGATAAAAACCGAAAAATGGACACTCTTGAAGAATATGAAATATACAAAGCCCTAAAAAACACACCTAATAATGTCTTAAATGATAAATTAAAATTAAATTCAAACCCCATTTTTAATCTTTTAAATAAATATTCTGAGAACATAGACATTTTGACATAAGGTGAAAGGAGGGAGGGGGACTGATAATGTGCCTTTCCAAACTCTCGGACTCGGACACGCAGTGTACGACATGTCCTTTACGGATTCACTAGTGAATGACGATATGACTTTTAACTTTTTTAAACAAACTTTTTAAACGTTTTGTGATGTGTTTTGTGTTCGTATAGTGTTATGTGTATTTCAACGATGTTCAGCTGAACAGAACTTTTAAATAGTGTATGAAGATTTGAAAATGATCTGAAATAAAAGATCGAAACCGGTCATCTAGAACAAAGAAAAGGAATAGGAATTGACGTTTTTTAAAAGGTACGTACCTAAATTATATTTGTATCTAATGTTGTATCTATTTATAGTTACCATGGCAACGAATACTTCTGCTAAATAAACATACACTTTATTTAGTTGTTTAATGTTATAGGCCTAACCTAAACAAGTTTCATGGAAATTTGCAATAATAGTTATTGACGTGAGTGAACTAGGCCCTAGGCCTAAATCGATATTGAAATATTAAACTTTAATTTAGGCTTGACTTATTTCTGAGGCATAGCGTTGAGATTATGGTTAATCCTTTAAACTGTATTTTTATTACAGGTAAGCCTAATGTTGTATATACCCTTTATTTAGTTGTTTATTAATGTTATAGGCCTAACCTCAAAACTCAATAATCCAATATTTATTATTGAAATCATAACCCTGCTTATAATCGAGCTTTAGCTCGGTCTCCTGGTACTATAATATTAAACAACAGTCAAACTTCACACACTCATGTATATCATCATCTCAAAACTTTCATATTGTTTTCATATTCCATCACAAAATTTTCTAGTATTTTAAGAATTATTACAGTGTTTCGTTATCAAAATATCCAAAGCACAAATAAAATTACTTACAAGGTCAGTTACACTGTTCTCACTACTTTCAGGTTGATAAAAAGTAGAAATCAATTTTTGTGTTCTAAGCTGTGCTTAGTTAAAAGTAAATTAATTGATTGCAGAGGGTTAATTTTGAGGGTTTTTAGTTAAAATATTTACTCAGCTAAATATTAGACACCCTATTGTATCACCTAGGCCAGACAAAAAAGATAGCCTATTCTTCCAGTAGGTGACAGTAACTTATTTTGCAACTGCTCTAGAGCCTTAGTGTTCCCGAAATTGGAGCACATAAAGTAAGTAAATTTCTCGGAAGGGTAAGTGAGTTGAAAAATCGGCTTCCCAAACGAGAGGCTCAATAGACTGTTGTAATATACTGTTTGCTGAATTGCTTGGTTTTGATTTCATCTTAATCTAAATTATAATTAAATTGTATTTAATGAGTAAAATGTAAATTGTATTTATAAACAGGAAGGTATATTAAACAATCAGTTAGGCCTAGAAAAATACCAATATTTGCAGACTTTTATGAAACTAAAATAGTTAACACAATACTTATATTGTTGTGTACTTTTGGTAAATGTACATCGGCCTAAAGTACTCTACATAATATGAAACTAAATAATGTATGCAAAGTTTCATTGGTTGTGTAATTTAATATATATTTTACAGTTTATATTACCTAAAGTATATGCTAAATTAATCTGATCACAATTGTGTGCCCAGAGAAAGAGAGTACGGGATTTCGCGTGTGAAGCGTAGTAATACTTACAATTTAATATGGTTTTGATACTGTGTTTTTTAGAAATACAAACAGTATGATGTAATTCAAGGTTAGCTCTATAATATATAAAAACAATTTGAATAGAAGTTCGGACCTAATCGTAACATACATTTTATGTGTAGTAAGTGGTAATAATAATTATCAAAACTGCTCAATTTACAGTATTCGGTACTAATATCGTGAATGGAGCGAGCACAAAGGTCTCCATTAGAAGTGTTTTACCCTGTACGTATTAAGGAAATAGTTTTAAAATGCAAATTAAAGTACTTAATAATATCTGTTAGAGCTTAACGGAGCAATTCAGACCAGATTTGTTTTGATTTATGGTCCACATTATTCCACTTGCTGAGCACTTTCTAATGATATATTATTTATAAATATAGTTACACTCTAAGCCGTTTAATGGTTATGAATAGCTCGGATATTATTGTCTGTAAGAACGTTGGTTTAGTGACTAGAAAGTCCCCAAAGTAAATCTCGATAAATAGTCAATATACAAGGTGATTGTGAAATAGTGTGAAACTTATGAAGCGCAATCCAAACGTCAAATCCGAAAACATACTTCGCGAATAATTACAAACAATCATTATAACTATTACAAAAGACAAAAAATGTTGTTCGAATTAGGAAAGAAATTATTTAAATTCTTATAAATGCACCAACAATAAATACTTTTTTGTTTCATTTTAAAAATGGTTGCCATTTAAAATGTTTATCGTTAAATATTTCGAAAACCATATCTCATTCATGTATTTGTTGTATGAAATCTCACTTCTTTTCTCTTTTTTCTAAACTAAACTATCTTCCTATTAATTTAATCACTTTTTTTAATTTTGTTTTTCTTTAACTTATATTTAGTACCAGGAGACCGAGCTAAAGCTCGATTATAAGCAGGACCTAGTTCGCTCACGTCAATAACTATTATTGCAAATTTCCGTGAACATCGTTTAGGTTAGGCCTATAAAATTAAACAACTAAATAAAGGGTATGTTTATTTAGCAGAAGTATTCGTTGCCATGGTAACTATAAATAGATACAACATTAGGCTTACTTCTAATAAAATACAGTTTAAAAGGAAACAGACGATTATTGTAATGGCATTGAAAACATTTGCATCAGCTGTGCTTCGTTTAAAAGAAAACAGATGATTATTGTAATGACATTGAAAACATTTGCATCAGCTGTGCTTTGTATTGTTTAAAATGGACAAATTTCACTTTTTAATTTAATAAAAAAGACGTAGAAAACGAATTTTCCCAGACTGGTGACCATTTCCAATCGATTTCTCGTGGCCAAAAGCCCCATATAAAATCAAAAAATCAAAAATCCTTAGACGGAGATTCCAGATTCATTTGCAGACAGACAATTATCTCTCGCTTTAGAAGATAAGATATAAATTATTGATTAATAGTTGTTTATTTGCAAGGTGAAATTAGTGATATGAAATGGAAATGATTTATACTTTTAAATATATATAATTATTGGATACTGTGAATTTATAAAATATTTGAAAAAAACGTCACAATACAAATTTATAAAAAGTACAATATTGGGTAGGGCATAATGTATGAATAAAGGATGACGTCGATAATCTTTCAAAAGTGTTGTTTAACATGTCTTATCGTTAATAACTCGATAATAACCGCTTAAACTACTACCTAGTAAGTTAAAAAACTAATAAAGTAGACTTTGAAGTTGTTATCTTCTACACTTTTTAATCTGAAGACATTTGCTTTAATTTATCTAGGCCTACAGTATTATGAGCTCTAAGGTTTATTAAATTTGAAATTCGAAAGATCAACCTTACGTTAGAGAATAGAACCCCCTTATTTCAAAGCAACACTGGTCTGATTGGCTCTGGCTGGTCTTTGGAGCTCTTTCTGTAAGCATTAATTGGTATATACATAATACAATTTAAAAAAAGTTCAATAGCGATACGCGTTTCGATGACAAAGTCATCAAAGTGTGTAACTGTATCCGTCACTGATGATGATGAAGATGACTTAGTATAATTATTAAAAGTTTATGTAAGAAACTGTGTACAGTTTAGTTTTTTCTGTCTTAGAATTCCAGTTCAAGTTTAAATTGTATCAATTGGCATACTTCAATATCACAATACAAATGTCCAAATACATTTTATAAACGTGAATCGCTTAGACATTTGCATCAAGGATTGTGTAGGAAGCATCTGAGTGGGTTTAAAATTACCCAAACGTAAAATTTCTTAATAAAAATTGTAAAATAAAGGAGCTACGAAACTTATTCAGATGGTCAGACAAACACGACAAAATTATTACAAGAAAATACTATTTCCACATACTATTATAATTGGGAATCCCATAGAGTTACAGTTACAGTTACCCCATACATTATACTTTAGTGATAGGGTTGTTGCTAGGCCGTA
>JAGFPH010023256.1:0-12050 GCA_018207615.1 Philaenus spumarius
GAAAATCTTAGACTAGCCTACAGGGACGCCCTTGGGATGCTTGGGGCTACGGTACTTTTCGTAAACGGAAAAAGAATCATCGATCTTTTACAGAAAATCCTAGACTAGCCTACAGGGACGCCCTTGAGGTGCTTGGGGCCATGGTTCTCTTCGAAAACGAAAAAAGAATCATTGATCTTTTACAGAAAATCCTTGACTAGCTAACAGGGACGCCTTTGGGGTGTTTGGGGCCACTGCTCTCTCTGTAAACGAAAAAAAATAAAGCTTTTACTGAAAATCAATTATTTGTAAAAATGAAACACATTTTCAAATATGTATTACTTGTCAACAAATTAAAATAGTTGTTAGAAATTTTATTATCACAAAATTCTTTAAACAAAAATGGTTTTGATTGAATTACATGTCATAAAATTATTATAGGTTACCTAAATTGTATCTGAAACAGTAGCCTATAATCTTTTGGTTACCAACCTATGTCTTTTTTTTTTAGTACTAATTACTGCAATATATCTGGGTGGGCTTGCTATTTTTCATTGTGATACATGTAATCCTTTCCAGATAAAATCGTGATAGAAAAACGAATGGTCCTATTATAAGGGTTTTAAGCTACGAAACTCTATACATCATTTGAGATTCAATAATTTCAGCTGTAAACAGCCGCAATGTTTAACAAGCTAGTTGCCATAGTAACAATGCAAAAAAAGTTTTTTTTCATAAGTACCATAAATACCTACATAGAGCAATGAGTCTCCCTAAAATTATTGAACAAAAAGTACTGAGTAATTAAAATTATAGCCTACACATGATGCACTGTTACACTACTCTTAAACTGCATGTGGTTCGTGAAATTTGCTGTAGGTCTTACAGATTAAGTTATTATTTATTTTATGACTGGGACTTTATAAAGCAAATAACAAAATCAAAGAACCAAGCTAAGTCATGTTAATTAAATAACAAAAGCCCTGTAATAAAGTTACCAAGCAAGCAATTATAAACCGTCTGTTCGTAAGTTTAGTACTAATTAATACAACCAATAAACAATCATTTGCGGTATTAAGGGGGATTTTTTTTAAATTATAGGGATTATTTCGTTTGAGGTAGTCGTGGATCAAGTAAATTGTAGGGTACACGACATGGCAAACTGCTTGGGTGGGTTCTCATTTGTATGTTGTAATTTCAATTAGGCGTAGCAAATTGGTGATACGGTCACTTCTATAAAATAAAACTTGATTTGGGAAAAAGTTGATTGAACATTATTTTAGAAGGATGCTGGAGTATAACTTATTCAGGTTTTAGAGATTTAGGGATCAGACTAAGAAAGAAAACTATGTTGGATACACTATTCAAAAGTAGTTGTAGATTTAGGATGCGACGCCACTTACGAGTGAAACGACTAGGCGTTAGAGATTCATCGTTCGAGAGTAAGCACTGGCAGCCCTAGTTCATTTAATTTATTTTCTTTAAAACTAACTAGACACAAATCCCAAATGGATCTAATTATTTCAGTGGGAATGAAACACTAAAATGCATACAATGAGGAAAAATTACGAAAAATATAAATTAAAAAATGAAATTAAGTGCGTTTTCTTTGCTACCTTCCAAACGACACCAAATTTTTAATTTTGTTAATAAATAACGTAAATATTAGCATTATTAGTTAACATTGCTCTTATGGACAACGAATCCACGACGGGTAGAACCTGGCCTTAAGGGGGCGCAACCCTGTCCGCCATATTGAATCTGATTCCCATAAGAGCAATGCTACAGAATAAGTCATTTTTTTCCGTTAATTCGTGGAATAAATTTAAAAATTTGGTTTCATTTTTAAGTACTTTCATATGGGGATGTTGACTGCCGAATACATTTTCAAAAACCGTGTTATTGTGTTCATAAACGTAAAATAGTAAATTGATATAAATAGTAAAAAGTAGTAAACTTTATTAATTTTTTACTCAGTTGCAAAAAGAGATATTGCAAAAAACCTTAGCAATCAACACCCACAATCTATTTTACTTTAAGAAAAAAAATACAGCTTTCGTTTTTTGACAAAAACAACACAAAAATATGCTTAATAGTGAAGGTATGTTTTGTTTATTTAACATTGAAATTGGTACCCATCAACTTCGCCGTTTTGAATGTATGGAGCCGAACCTTAAGTCAGATTGAGAATGTATAATAAAAACATTCACAATAAAACTCTAAACTTACTAGATTCATAGTTCGCTCAACTTGTTCCTAGTTGTCATATGTTAAGAATGTATCTCAATATTGAACAAAACCAAAACTTGAGAACCGCAGGCAGACTAGACAAAGAGGGAACGGTAAGATCTATAGGCAGATACTTCTAGCACTAATGTAACAAGCCGTTTATTAATTTGCCTTAAAACTATACTATTCCTAATAGTTTTCAAACAGACGTACCCACGGATACTAGAATACACGGTAGGGGTCACGCGCAGGTCCCCGCCGCCCGGCTCGGAAACGTGACGTCACCATGGACCCACCCGCCTTGCCGCACTGTATACAAACTCCACAGTCCACAATGTCATTCGCTATTCGAACACTAAAACGCGTAACCTTCAGCCTTTAATTTTGTTAGATATTTTTAATACTTAGGGACGAAAGTATAATTTTGCAGGCCAGTACGATTTTATATCGGTATATACATTTATTTATACAATACAAATCAAATTAATTGCTGTTCCTTTGTAAGCGCATCACTTGAGAACGGCTCGACCAATTTGGCTATTTTTGTTTTAAAATGTTCGTAATCGTCCGAACTAGGTTTTTATATAAAGAAAATTTTGAAAAGTTTCCCGAAAAAGTTTCAAATTTTGAAAAACTAAACAGCCTCTTTTTGTATGGACTCAAGACCATAGTGCTCAAAAACAGCTGTTCGTATAAAACGCTTAGCCACACGTCGTGTTTGTTTACATTCATTACCATAGCAACTTTACTCAGCATTTATAATCAGTTTATTATTCTTCAAAACCAACAGCTTTTTTAGGTTAGATTGACCAACTTAAAGCAAACAAAAACAAAATACGTAGCACAATTGGTTGCAAATAAACGTGTTTTGGTTCATTGCAGGCTTAACCTAAAATTATGTTAAGTTTTTGATCCAAACCAGCTGTTTTATATATATTATCTAACAACCACCAATGATTGAATTGAATTAAAATACAGTAAGCATTTTAGTTGTTTTTGTTTTTGTTTGCTTTAAGTTGGTCAATCTAACCTAAACATGCTGTTGGGTTGGGTTTGAAGAATAATAAACCGATTATAAATGCTAAGTAATGTTGCTATATGGTAATGAATGTAAACTTAAACAAACAAGATGTGTTGCTAAGCTTTTTACACGAACAGCTGTTTTTGTGCGCTATGGTCTTGAGTCCATACAAAAGAGACTGTTTAGTTTTTTCAAAATTTGAAACTTTTTCGGGAAAATTTTTAAATTTTTCTTTATATAAAAACCTATTTCTGATTATTACGAATATTTTAAACAAAAAATAGCTAAATTGGTCCAGCCGTTCTCAAGTGATGCGGTTACAAAGGAACAGCAATTCATGCAAAAAACCGTATCTTTCTAAAAATTCTCGTTTAGCTAATAATAATAACTGATTTTTGGGTTTTTTTGCCATAAAGGGGGTTAATTTTCAAAAAATTTCAAAACCTTTTTTCGTACATCTATACAGGCCTAATTGACGTGTTTGGTGCAATTTTTTTCGAAATCGATCGAATAGTTTTCTCTCTAGATAATAATAATAATATTTATTAGTTAATCTTCTACTTTAATAAATCACCTCTCCTATCCCACCTACAATTATGAAGTCACAGTGAATCTGTTTAATAATTTAAATATTTTTGTGAGAAAGTATGTGCCAGTTCCTGGTACAGTTTATTATTATATAGATTAAAAAATCATACTTGTACTGAAAAAGTAGTTTTCCTGAAACTTGTATAGCAGTCAAACATAAGTAATAACAGACTATCAAAACTCAAACATTCACCATATTTAGTAGATTTATTACAAATCTCAGGCTTGGAACAAAAAATGTTGGGAAGGAAAAGACTAAAATGTCAAAGTAAAAAGTGTTTATTGTTTTAATAACAATAATACATAGTAATATTACCAATGAATACACAACATTGATATTATAGCTATATCTCAGCCTTTGTCTTCGTAGTACATTGTAATAAAATAGTACAAGCTCAGGTTAACTGTAAAACTTAAGGACCTATTGACGTAAACATAAAAGAATAAAAGCAAAGTGATTAAACATACCTTAAAACTGAATACTGAAAATAACTAGTAGAAACGTTCATTTAGTTGCAATCAAAGTATGCTAACTTAAATTGATGAAACCATTAATTTTAATTGTGTCAATCTAAGAATACAAGTTGTTCAGGAAACATTTTTTTCTGCCACTGTAGTACTTCATTTAAAATAATTGTAAATAATGATGAATTGAAGTGTACAGTAAGAATAGTACGAAATACAACAAAAGTGGCAGTAAATATTAACAATATATTATATGACAACCATATTTAAAATATTTAAAAAAAGAGAAAATATGTCAAATTCAGGAAAAGTCCCATATTATCCCAAAATCCCACAAGCAGCCAAATTTTCCCATATTTGGGATAAAAATCCCACAAGTGAAAACACTGTGTACGGTGTAAGAGCGGCAGGCAGCGGGCCGGGAGGGTGGGTCCAGAGTGACGTCACTGATGCCTGAGTCTACTGCGCAGCCTACTCATGACCCCTACCGTGTATTCTAGTACCCGTGGACGTACCTCAACCGAAATTCTTTGATACACACTTAAGCTATAAAATACATACAGAAATCGTTTTTATAAATTTGTTAGTCCTTGAATTTTAAGGCAAGCGTTAAATTTCTATATCAGCTTCTACTAAAATGTTATTGCAATTTTGAAATATACTATCAAGCCTTCAACTAAAATTAATTTTCAGCACATTGTCAAAAAAATTTGAAATCGGTACAGTTTTCTTATAACCTAACCTAGCCTAAGAATGCTAATGTTTTCTCGAAATCTGTTTTGGAAATAATTTGGACTAACGAAGGGCGATTGATAAAACTAACGCCGAATTCGAACCTGTAATACAGCATAAATCGAGGCCTATGAAAACCGACGCATTGCTAACTGATCCATCAGCGCTCCCTTCTAAAAAAAATGAAGGATTAATTTTCGAATAAAGTTTCAGGATTACATAGTTTTTAAGATAAATTTCTAAAAATCTTTCAAAGGATTATCAACAAGCCAGAATATTATTGACTAAAGTAACGAACTTTATCCCTACAAAATTATATAAACTATTTTAACTGCTGAAAGATTTCCAAATTAACAGTCTTTAAAATTTATATGAAATTGTAGCTTGACGCATTTTATCGGTTTCAAAGAAATTGGACTTGGACAATCACACGTGCGGGTACACTCGTAATAAAATACTGATTCAACGTTATTTTAATATTAAACCTGTTGGGTGGTTTAAATATAAAAGTGCTATAATTACTTCTTTGCCTTACTGGACCGGTTATATTGGGGAACCCATAGCCAATCCTTTGTTTTGGATGTAGTACGTATTGTTGAATTCAAAGTAGTTTTGTTTTAAACAAATTGTTAAAAGTGTAATCAATTCATCTACATTTCGGTGTCCATTGTATTATGTTCCAGTATATTATTTTTCAAAATGTTTACAGTTTCCTCCAGTGGGACATTAGTATATAAATTCACTATATCAAATGAAACGAGAGTGCTACTTGGCTCTATTCTTTCAAGTTGCATTTTATGGACGAGATCTAGACTATTTATTAAAGAGAAGTTTTGTTTGAATGTTACGCTATTTCTTATTATTTTGTCCAAAATTTTTGACAATTTATAAGTGGGGGCGCATGTGAAATTAACAAGTGGTCTGATATAGGATGCCCATCTTTATGTAATTTTGGTAGTGCTCTCAATTTTGGAGCAGAAGGGTTAATCATTTTGGTGTGTTTCTTCTGGTCTATATTTAAAATCTGTTTAACGGAATTGATAGCGGTTTTAATTTCTTTGTTAAATCGATTGGTTGGATCGGATCTTAAAGGGGTTATGTCATTTTCCTTCAGAAACATTTCAGTTTTCTCAATGTAGTCGCATCGGGGTAGTATAACAATCGTATTGCCCTTATCTGCTTTGGTGATAATAGCATCATGTGATTCTAGTTTAACGGCAATGTTTTTAGCTACACGTTGTTCCAAATATTGACTACGCTTGTTTACTTTACGTTTCTCGGATTTATCAGCAATCAAACATCTGGTAACCTTACCTCGACTTAACCTTAACCAAATCTAACACCAAGTTAGAATTCAAAATATACAGAAAAGTATACCCAAACGAACCATACTATACATGCAACGTCAAACCACCCCCACAACCAAAAAATGTCCGCTTACAATAGCCTCATACACAGAGCGATAAATGTACCCATGAAAAAAACAGATTTCGACCAAGAAATTAAAATAATCAAACAAATAGCAATATCTAATGGATATGAACACACGTTAATAGATCGACTCATATTAAAGAAAAACAATAGTATTAAAAAACCGAGATTAATAGACAAACCTAAATACATAAGTATCAACTACCACGGAATATTAGATAATATTGCACGCAGAATATTCCGAAACCAAGGTTACACATTGGAATTAAAAACTGTTAATAATTTAAAAAAGTTACTCAGACCAAAATCTATAACTAGTTGTCCTTACAATGCGAGCGGCATTTACAATTTAACTTGTGATGACTGTAATATGCACTACATCGGGCAGACAGGACGAATGTTTAAAACACGTTTTAAAGAACATATACCTAATAACAATATTCACATACAGTCTAAATACGCGGAACATTTGTTGAGTACGGGACATAACTATACAAGCATACAGAATAATATGGACATATTAAACATATGTTCCAAAGGACCAAATATGAATGTCTTGGAAGAATACTATATTTACAAGGCAACCGTATCAGACTCTTCCGCGCTACTGAATGAGAAAATACATTTCCAATCAAATAATATCTTTGATATAATTCTTAGAATTGACCCCCACCATCAAAAATAAACCAGATGTTACGTAGTGATAACTCGCTTAGTACCAACGCAGCGTTGAATGAGTGCACAAATAAATAGAACCTCATCGAACTTTTAAACTCGTGTGATGGGTTATGTACATAAAAAAACTCAATTTTAAGTGTAATGTGTGTGTTTTATGTTAAATTGCAACTATGTGACGTGCATTATGCAAATTAATGCCAGTTAATGTGTTAATTATTTATTTGAATTTGTGACGGATTCGATAATGCCTGACAAATAGGCGAAACGGTCGTCATCTGAGAAAAGAGATATACATAGGACTGCGAGCAGCAACGAATTACAGGTATTTATATAAAAGTGCTATTTGAATAAGCCGCACAAATTCGTAATTTTTGATTCCTTTAAAACCCAAGCTTTCGATATTTTACTCGCGGGATCTTACATCGTACACAAAAAAGAGGTACGAAGAATATTGAGAAGAAACTTGTGGTTGCAGGTTGTGGTTGCAGATACGATTTATAGATATGCAAAGATAGATCTTCAACGCTTACCGCTTCACAATAATTAAATGGATATTATTTTTTTCTGGGTGATTACATTGATTCTATTTTTTAACAAATGGTTTATTTTTTCACTAATCATGTGGGGAAAGACTCAGGAAACGCTTTAAGGCCAAATTGATCTTTTTAGAGTTTCATACCTTAAAAGAAAAAACTTTCCGTCTCAAAACCTTAAAAAGTGAAATCTTATATAATTGTACAACACGATAACACGCTTATATAAAGATAATGAAAACTCAAAACACATTTTACTAACATTTTGGGAAGCCAAAACTCATTTTATGAGACTGTCGTGTAGAGTTTCGTTTGAAAAGACTATTTAAAGACGAATTTGAATACTCCTGCTTTACTAATGAAACATTTTTAGTTTTTCCTGGACAAAATATATGTTTAAAATATTTTTGAAGAATAACTACTGTACTCATCTCAGCTACCTTGAGACTTGAAAACTTTGGATTTGTCACACATTCGATTGTTTTTACATATTCATCCCCTTCTCACTCCATCCATATGTGTACTAAGGGTGTTTTACCCCTTATATATTTTTTCAGATAGTAAGATTTGTACAGAACTTGAAAGGCGTTAAGTGAACATGAGAGAAATATGGTTTCAGCAGGACGGTGCCACAGCTCACACGGCAAGAGCATCCATGGAAGTGGTTCGACAAATGTTCCCAGGACATGTTATTTCGAGATATGGTGATGTTTACTGGCCCCCTCGCTCACCCGATTTGTCGATATGCGACTTCTTTTCGTGGAGATATTTAAAATCAAAAGTCTACATGAACAAGCCTCGCACAATCGATGACCTGAAGAATTCCATTCGTCAGAAATTGAAGCCGTGCCGAATGAAATGTTGGAGAGATCCATGCGTAACTTTCGGAAGAGGATCCAAATTTGTATCCAGCAAAAAGGACGTCATCACCAAGACATTATTTTTCGAACCTAATTAAAGTATGTATATTTCAAAACTGCATTAAAAAATCTATCACTTAATGCTTGTTTTTATTATTTTTATCAAACCGTGTCCCAGTCATTCAATAGTGAAAAACATGCGTTTCCTCTGCTCCACCCTACGCTGGCCTAAGCTTGGCCCGTGCGTTCCAGCTACGCTATAATAATGAAATCTACCATAATATGGATCAATTTACTAACCTAACCTAAAACAGCTGTTGTGAAGAAAATTAATCGATTCTAAATTTGCAAAGTTGGTTGCTATGGTAATGAATGTAAACGCATTCAGGAAACGTATATTGGTTCAGTTTAAGCCTAACTTAAAATTTTGTGTTGTTTAAGCTTTCAATCCGAATCAGTTGTCTACCTATAATATGAAACAACAGATGTTTGAATTGTAATAAGCATTTTATCGAAGTTTTTTGCTTTTATTCTGTCAACCTAACCTAAAATAGCTGCTGCTTGTGAATAATAATTTATTAACTGATTCCAAATTTGCTTCGTTAGTAGCTATGGTCATGAATGTAAATACATACAAGAAACGTGTGTTGGTTCAGTGTAGGCCTAATCTAAAATTGTGGTGCTAAGCTTTTGATTCGAATCAGGTAGGCCTAACTTATCTGTTTAAAGCAGGGAATAAAACCCCAGGATTTTCGGGATTTTTACTTTTTAAAATTAAAATTTTTAAATATTTTTTTTAGTGAACATCTATGAGTAGACTATATACCTTGAAATTTTCTTATTTTTATCTTCAATAATTTTTTATTTACGTTGATTATAATATGTCAGCAGGACAAATATTTTACGATTTGTAGTTTTCAAAGACATTCCCGAAAATGTGGAAAATCGCACAATTTCTCTCTTCTATTTCCACAATTACTGCAGCTCAAATATAAAAAAAAAAAATATGATGTTAGAGGTACTCATTTACTTTACTGATAAACTAAAGTGGATCCAAGCTTTTGTAAATATATTATAAAACAAGATGAAGAGATGGAACACTTTTTCGGGACTTCGGCTAGTGTGTTTTTCTTTTTAATAACTATCAAAATCGGTTTTCCCGTACCCAAAAACATATAAAACAATACCCCCCACACAGTATTTTCAAAATTTTTACCCAATATTTAAAAAATTTTGTCCCAAAAACGTGACCTCGACGCGCTACGACTCACGGTAGAAAGCTCAAATGCTCTCTCTCTCTGTAATAAAATTTCGAAGATTATTTTACCGCCAGAAGTTTTTTACGACGTCAGTCTATATAGTGTTAAGGGTCGGCTCTAGCTGTCGGCCATTTTGGCTGACACTCCATAAGACCAATGTTAAATTAAAATCCAAATTTTTCCTTTTTTTTTGATCGGAAAATTATAAACGATATGTCATTTTAAAGCTATGGTCAATATGCATGCAAATGGCTTTTTAAAAACTAAGAACAATATTTTGTTTAGTATTTATTAACAATTTAAAACATTGATTTTTAATATTTTTTTATGTTGTCACTATTAATTATAGCGAAAAACTAGCAAGCCATTCGCATAAAGAATTTCGTCCCCAAGATTTTGGTATTTTTTTTAAAACACTATTTGAACAATTGCGGGTTTTAAATGGATTTAGGCTGAGCAATGTCCGTGTAACCTACCGCCGCTATAGGGTGATTTTAAATATTTTTTACGTTGTAACTATTAATTATAGCGAAAAATTACCAAGCCATTCGGATGAAGAATTTTGTCCCCAAGAGTTCGGTATTTTTTTAAAAACGCTATTTGAATAATTGCGGGTTTTATATGGATTTAGGATGAGCAATGTCCGCGTAACCTACCACCGCTATAGGGAGTCGCAGGTTGCTTTCTGTTTTACTAGAGCCGACCCTTAATAGACAGACATACACGCAAAAATGTTCGCATGATTTCAATACTTCGGCATTCTAATGCGAACCAAATTAATATGTTTTTACTATTTATGTGTACACTACTGTGTGTAGAAGAGAGTCGTCAAATCCATTTACTGGTTCCCACTAACAATGTTTAATTTATTCCCGCCCTGGTCATTGCTGTAATGGGTACATTGAGTAAACTTTGTTATACGAGAGTCAAACTCGCACTTTTCAGACATATTCTATTTCGACGAATATTATATTGACGGTAACCGATAAATATAAAAACGTGTAAAATATCCAGAAATTAGCATTTAGTACTTTTCTTGTTCATTGTATCGGACATGTTAAGATTTTAAGTTTTGGAACTAACAGAAATCTTGTTTATAACTTGACAAAAACAAGATAGTCAATGTAATAATGGATTTCAGAAATACGCTTTTTGTCCTACACATCGGTATAGCAGGTTGCATCAGAAGCACGAAGGCGTTCAAAAAGAGACCCATTGTTTACAGACACCAACCAATACCGTAATTGTTTAATATTTCACCAAATTAAAATCCTTGTCATATATATTGGTGATAGGAAGGCCCAATTTTCAAGTGGTATATAAAAACATCTCAATGTAAATTTCCAAAATACATTTTCTATATATTTTTCACTTAGCATTGTTTTTACGAAGATCCTCTAGCAGTGGAAATGAACATGTAGTTTACACATAACTAAATATTGAAATTAGAAATATTGCTTTGGTAATAAAATTGTTTAAATGTTTCTGTGGTAATAATTTGAGAAAATCAAAATTTAAAAAATGTCAATTGTATTTTTAACGGAGTTAAAGTGTTATAGTTAATTTGACAATTTCAAAGTCAATAGGGGAGAAGAAGTTTTGCTCTTGTTTTCGCTATTCGTGTATGGGGTTTTACATGTTCTATTCAATTCTGCATTTTTGTTCTTCAAAGTAAAAGTACATCATAAAAGATGGTGAATGAACAGGCATTAAGACAATAAGAAGTTCGGTTTCACTACGAAAACCTAATAAGTTAAAATATCTATCAAATTATTAGTTTAGAATGAACGTTTTAAATCACTTATAAGAGAAATAGCCTATTTGTAAGCTTGTCATTTTACATATTTCAAAACTTATATATACATTTAAAAAATCTGCAATAATTTTAAACCAAAAACAGAGTGTTTTTTTAACTGTACCTCCTCCATTGGTATCTCTTAAACTTTTAATATCAGACAAAACTTTAAATGTGGAACCCATCAAAGCTTTCAAACGACTACCCAATAGTAATTTGCCACTTGACATTTAAAATAAACGGCACACAAATTCAAAACAGCGATAAACTTCAAATTGGTAAATGGGAACCCTTATTTGTTATTGTGATTAAATTTATAAACAATTTTTAAGCTTTTTGGTTTTTGAGTATTCTGTATAAACTCAAACGGCTACGAATGAGAGGCGCTTCATATGTATGACGATTTCGCGAAGAAATTTTTCATACTTCTCCCTTACTGAACCAAGTTTAACATTTTTATTAGACACTGTCTAGGCAGTG
>JAGFPH010023257.1:0-12050 GCA_018207615.1 Philaenus spumarius
ATTATTTCTCAAAACGAATGAAATTAGAATACCGCTAAACAAGACTTGACACGGACAGAAGACAGAAGCGGGTAACATCGTCCGTCGTGCCAGAGCTTGTAAAAGTCCGATAATAAACTAAAAGTCCCCCGTTACGGCCCTTTGAACCTGAACACATAACTAAATCATAACAGAGCTAATTCGATATCAAACTCGAGCATAGGTTATGAAATATGCACATAGACTCGTGATAGTTTTTCTTTCTCTTTCTCAAAGCCGTACACATTTAACGAGCCAGAAAGAGAGGGATACAATCTGATCCGATGCCATCTTCGAGAGCATTATTTATGACGTCATAGGCACGATCGGGCCATGAATCTTCTTCTTCGACGACGAAAGCAATGCTCGCAATGTTTATTGTCTTATTTCTTTCTAATGATTTTAATGCATTTCGCTGTCAAATATGTTTTTATGGTTACGGGAACGTGAGGTTAGTACGTATTTGTCCCGCTGGTAGCAGCACGCATCCTCCATCTACATCTACAGATGCATGTCTACATGTTCTCCGGGACGGCTGGTTTGTTTAAACTATTTTATTGTCTAGTGTTTCCGAGATGGGTTTCATAGAAAATATTATCTTTTGAAGTTTGTAAGTATAATTTGTGTAAAAGAAACGAGCAGCCTAGCGCCACGTTTTGATATACAATGCAGTAAGAGTATTTAGAGTATTTTAGTTATTTATTTTGTTTTTGTTTATTAATTTTTTGTACTTTCAAAAATTCTTTGAACTTACAACTCTGAAGAGTTCAGCTTTGTACATTTATATGATTCTTAACTTGAAACAAACTCAAATGTAATACCAAGTGCCATGCTGTGAGAGTGTAGCCTACTATAAAGAGAATAAGTTAATATGGGATCGCATAGCAAATATTAGTAAAAAATTGAGTCAAAAAATATATATTTAGAAATTTTATAATATATTGCAATCCTACCATAGACAATGGGGGTTGAAAGGGCCTTTGCCTTACAAAAGAATGGGTCTATTTTTTGTATTAAACCTGATGAAAAAATCAATATTAGCATTGGTTTTATTAACCAATAATAAATTAGGTATATTGGCACAAGAAAACAAAAAACTGATATTTACTGTATTTACAAATTTAAAATGACGTGTCATTGCACTCAAATATATTATTTGCTTAAACATCTGCTGTAAAACATATAGAATGAAACTTGAAAGAAATATTCATACTAATAGGTATTTATACAACAATACTAATAATATGGATACATTTATTCATTTAATTGAATGATATAAATGAAATTTAATTACATAATATTAAAATCCATATTATTATTTATGTTTAACAATATTATATTCAATATGATTATATATAAGATTAACTAATAAAAAAGTAGTTTAACGATTTTTTTAAAATTATTTAAGTTTTTTCTTTGCCGTTATATCTTGTTCCGAATTTGACGTACAATAAAAATGGTTGTACTTAACAATAAAATTAGTGTAGTCATTTTAAATCAAAACTATCCCAGTACCTAAAAAAACTCTTATAAGCTAGGGATTTGGTATGTATGTTGTATTTAGCTACTGTAATAACATACTAAAAGTCCTCGCCAAAAAACATGTGCTACGGCCGCCATCTTGGAAAATGGCGTCCAAAAAACTATTTTTCCCCCATAACTCAAAAACTATTAATCCTATAAAAAAAGTTTTTAATAAAAAATGTTTGTTACAAAGAGATCTACAACTTTGTACCTAGCAATTTTCAATAAAATTAACTGCTTAGCCATAAAATACATAGACAAAAATTTTGACAATTTGTTAAACAAAACCACTAATTACCGTTAAGGGAAATTATAAAGAAATTTTTAACAATAAATGTGTGTCTTAATTTAAAGATTGGAATTGCCTGAACAGTTTCATACCAATAACATAACTTTTCTCTTTTCATTTATATTTTATGTGAATTTCTAAAGGTACACTGCTGAAAATGCCTACGTTGCATTTCGCTACCAAGCTAGGCTACCATAATACACTCCTACTGAGTTTACTATGGTACAAGCATGGTATTTGGTATGTATGTTGCAATTACCTACTGGTAAAATATAATAAAAGTCCTTGCAAAAAACACCTGTGATGGGGCAGTTATCTTGGAAAATGAATATTAAATTTTAAATTAAATGAATGTAAGTTTTGTTTATGTAAATAATGTAGTAATCTTATTTTTGTTTTATTTTGTGTTGAGAAATTGCAACTTTGTAAACTACATATTACCATTATTTAGCAAAAATGTTATTGTTAAAATACAATTTTGAATAAATATAAATACAATTGACATATTTACTGTAAAAAGTATTTTCAAATCTCTAATCACTTTTATTGCTATTTTCACTACATAAAAAAAACATAGTTTTTTACTTGTTCGACCTGATATATTCAAAATATTCCTAATCAAAAAATATTTTTGTTCAACTTCAAGATATTGTTCAGAATTTTTTATAATCGTCACATTTAGTGTAAAAACGTATTTTCATAGCTCTGAACTCTATTATTCTTATTTTTTATTTCATTACAAAACAAAATAATTGATTTACTTTTCTGACCGATTATGTTCAAACAGGAATACTAAATGAAAAATTTGTATTTTAATCTCTGGTTTATTCCGAACAAAACGATATATAATAAGTTATGTTTACTTTTTATAGTAATTTTTTTGCGAATTTACAAAAATACTTCTTCAAACAGTCATATATTAATTCGATCTGGTGGAGGAGCCAAGTGTCAAATATGGTAGGCACTGTAGGCTAACATTTAAAAATTCAGATAAAATATAAAAGAGAAAAGTTAAGTTACTGGTATGAAACTGTTTTGGAAATTCCAATCTTTAAATTAAAACAAAAATTTTGTTGTTAAAAATGTCTTTACACTTAAAGGTAATTAGTGTTATTTTAACAAATTGTCAACATTGTTTTCCAAATATATTGCATTTTATGGCTAAACGGTTATTTTATTGAAAATTGCTAAGTACTAAAGTTGTAGCTCTTTTTATGAAAAACATTTTTGATTTAAAACTTTTTTTATAGGATGAATAGTTTTTGAGTTGTGGGGAAAAACGTAGTTTTTGGGCTCTATTTTCTAAGATGGCGGCCGTAGCACATGTTTTTTGGCGAGGACTTTTAGTATGTTATTACAGTAGCTAAATTCAACAATACACACAAAATCTCTAACTTATAAGTTTTTTTTAGATAATTTGTTGTTCTATTAAACATATTTAATGACTGGACTAAATGTCAAATTTCATCCTATTGAACTTGGGTTGAATATTTTTTCAAAAGATAGAGTTATATCATAAAATCACACTTTTTACACATTTCACTGAAGAGGATGTATTGCACAATAGGTAGATTTTTTTTAAATAATTGTCAATATTTAAACAAATTTTTTTTGTAAAGCAAACCCCCTCCCCTCTTTTCCACGACTGGATTCATATTATATTAACAGCTTACTAAAAGGTAAAATCTTTCTCCGAAGATATTTACCGTTCAGAATGAGCAAAGAGTATTTGTCTCACAAACAGCTACAGTATTTCACTTATAGCAGGTACTAAGTAATCTGAAGCATGTATTGCATTTAAAGAGTTTGGAGTTCTTTTACTTCCAAATATATATATATACAGGGTGGATAAAGTCCTTAATATTTCGTATATAATTATAATTTGAAGGTGGATGTGATTGAAGAACCTACTCTATGTAAAAAATACTATTTTATTAAGATGTAAAAAAAATCCGCCATCTTGAATCCGCCATTTTTAATGTTTTTTTTCTTTTGTAGGAAAGTGGTCATGTAATACATCATTTCAATATAGAATTTTAAGCCGATATCAATGGTGAAAACCGCACATAAATATCTCAAGCCGTTCTGAAGATATTTATATCTATTTACTTGGAATTGTATCTAAAGTATATTAAACTTCTTACCTTTCAAATTTTAATGTTGAATAAAATTAAACATTATCAAACAATCAAATCATAAGATATTAATTTAATGTACATCAATTTTAACAATAATGAACAAAAATAATAATAATAATAATAATAAATTAAAAATAAAGTACATTGAAATCCCTACCTATGAAAATTCAATGTTCAATACACATGAAAAAGCAACACCAAACTAAATGTGAGATTATGGTACAATAAATATTTGCAAATAAACGTTAGAAGAAAATTATTAAAATGAATGTCCAATCTTACATAATAAAAGTCAAGCACATTTTGAATCATTTCAGGTCAAATTCTATTAGCTAATTCGAATTCATATCAAATAATGATATGATTAATTGTAAATAAATGAAAATATCTTCAGAACGGTTTAAGATATGGATGTGTGGTTCTCACCACTGATTTTTTCTTTAAATTCTACATTGACATTATGTATCACATGACCACTTTCGTATTTAAGTAAAAAAGTTACATTCAAAATGGTGAATCCAACATGGCGGACAAAATTCTTGACATCATAATAAAATAGTAGACTACTTTTACATAAAGTAGGTTCCTCAGTAAAATCTACCTTCAAATTGTCTTCATATACTAAATACTAAGCCGTTCTCAGACTTTTCACGCACCCTGTATATACTTCAAATTCAATTGTGACCATATATCGAGAGTAAATATTTATATATATAGTTATAGTACCAGAAAAAATAGTAACTATCGTGATAGACAGTATAAAGATTATATTCATACACCAACCTTCCTTCACAAGCTGGTGCTATATTGATAAATAAAATTCCACAGAGCATTAAAAACTTGCAGGGTTTTACAATTTAGAGCCCGTCATAAACAGATACAATTAATTGTCTAAAGCCATTTATTTTGTGAACTAGTTTGTGTATGCCAGCCATGGCAGTGATTGTAATTTTCTATCTCCGTTAAATCCTGTCGGTTTATATTTGTTTAAAATTATTTTTAAAACGATAAACATTAAAAAGTAACCCAACATGTAGAGCATCTTTATAACGATGGTTATTTACTGATTTTAATTTTCTATTTTTATAAATATGATAAAAAATATAAATTGGTCTATTTTTTCAATCCTTTTTAATTTTCCACCAAAAAAGGGACGGTTAAAAACTGTTAATACTTTCTTTACGTTATTTTTAAATGGTTAAAGATATGACCAAAGTTTGGATATAAAAATGTTCAATTTTGAAAAACCTTCGATTTGATATCCAGCTCGACCTATATCGTTTTAGAATGTTTTTACATATTATGCAATTTTTTACTTCCCCGAAATCCAGAATTGTTTTAATGTTAGACTATTAGTGAAAAAGTACCCATTGAATAGTATTTAAAAGAGCTTATCATTCGCAATGTTTGCTATTATTTGGTTTTCTGAAAAGAATAAGGAAACATGTAAGTGTTAGTAAATAAGAGTAAAATGCCAAAATGTTTTACGATTAGGGACGCCATCTTGTACACAACTTTTTTTAATATATATTTTTCTTTTAATGACACTTGGCGTAGGCATAAATGCCTTTTTTGGGCACTGAGATTTGAAATAGTATTTATTAGATTCTGTAGGTGGTAAATAGAAATGTTTCAGTATAAACAACAAAGGTAACCACTAATTTTTTATAAATTATGAAACTGTAGAATGTAATTTAAAAATGTAAAATAACTGTGGCAAATGCAGATTTAAAAGCTGTTGTAGTAAATAGAAGAAACCTATTTTCTATCTTTTCTGTTAGCTTTCTAAACAATACGTTTTTTGTTCTAAATTATTGCACAAACAATAAATGCAATAAATGCATTTTATTGTTGTTTAAATGTTTTTACACAACTCTCGACCGTTTAACAGCTTTAAAGAAACATTTCTTTAGAAAAATACAATTAAAAGTGCTTTTCGTTTATGCAACCTTGCCGAACAAACACCTTATGTAATTGTTAATGTGTAACATGAATCAGATCCACCAAGGAGAAGTAGATGATGTAACTTAACCTATTGTATTGTTTGAATTAGTCCATTAACATTCTGTTCGGCGTGGCGATGGTTTCAATGGTTTCGTTTTAACATTATAAAACATTAAAGAGTAACTGCTGAAATGGGGAATGTAACTTATACAAGGTTCAAGGTAAAGAAATATACCTTTCCCACTGCCAACTTTATTTCATTGTTCGATCGAAGTTAAGATTTAATTCTGTAAACTATTATAATATAATAAAATTTAACCTATCTTTTTTTACCTTTGTAGTTCATAGCCATTGTACTTCAGTCAAATTATAACATTTCACTAAACATTTTGGGTAGACAAGAATGTTATTTTGTACTGGTTTTGCGATGTTCATAGTAGTGTAAAAATCAAATGATAAACCCATCTATTTGGCAGCCATCTTGAAATAAAGATGCAATAGGCTTTTCGTATTCCGTAAATATCGCCCTCCTCATAAAAACGTTTAACAACGTTTTTTTCAATAATCTACAATATTTTGTACACAGTTCTGTTTCTCTATGGGACTTACTTTCTGAATTAAAGCGCTTTAAACGTTTCTTTTGGAGCTTCAAAAATAGCTTCGTTAAAAACCCCGACGTAAGTTTACAAAACGCCTCCCAGCTGATATCTTTGCAAACCACGATCTTGTTTAAGGAAAAAAAGAAGTGTTTCCAACCTAATCACATTGTTAACTGAATAAATGATGAAGGGTTGGTTCCAACTGGAAAGGCTAATCTTTATTATTTTTATTCATTCTTTTATTACTTGTTTTATTAACTGTAAATAATTTTTTTTTTAGGTTAATAATGTTAAATTGTTTTCCAATTTGTATAAGACTATGTATTTATTAAATTCGCAAAGCCATTTAAATAATCATGTATTTAAATTTACATTTAGTATTTATAAATACTAATAGTTATTGATTAGTTTTTCATAGGTTTACAAATTGTGAACTAATAGCTGAGACGTTACGTGTAGTAAAATAATTAGATCATTGATTGTGCGCGTGTATACACTGTAAATATACAACCTTTATATTTTTGTTGATGTAATTATTTTAATTTTTTGTATTTGTATTCCATTTAATACGTATGCAAATATTTATATCAATTACAGAAGAGATATGTGTTTAACTTTGCGATAGTGAGAATTATGATGACGTCACGCGTAGTAACAAATTATTTTTTTTAGTTAGTAAGTTGGAATGTAATCAGTGTTACTATGTTTTGAAATTAGACGATAGCTTTTCATTACATTAGTATTTATATACATACGATTATTCATTAAGTTTGTTTTTGTGATAAATTATAACTAAAGTGAATCGTTTTCCGATAAAGGCATTGGAATAGGACAGTAAAGCAATCGTGTTATTTTACCGTGTTTTACGTGCTCAGCACTAATAATAATTTCAAACGACAATCGAAAGAACCTTAAAGTTTAAAAAAAAATAAGAGTTGAAAATAACTAATTAGTTTTCACGATACTGACAAAATCGCGTACTAGTTCACCCCAACTAAATGCATTTCCGTTCACCAATATAGTTTGACGGTGTTTTCAGTAATGACTGGGCTACTGGGTCAGCTAATTCCATGTCCATCTATCACAGGGCCACCGCCTTCGCTTAACCTACATTTTGGTCTTTCTGACCTTCCGATCAATCCATTATTCACCGCCAAAAACAGGACGAACGTGAGACTGGCAGAAGTTCTCAGGTGTTGTAGAGATGAGGTGGTGACCCTTGCACGTGACAACCCGCGACACACGTGCAGCGTGTCCGTGAGGTCATCCTCAGTCAGAGCTCACACATGATCATCATCATCATCAAAGTGCAGCTCCTACAATCGACAAGCCGACGGTGCGATCTGGAACGTCGAATTTATTAGCGAGCACGCTGCATCGACGAGGCAATTGTGTGAACTCGAGTCGTTGACAGTGTTCAAAATGAGAGAGATGAGGTGAAGGCCATACAAAGTCAAGCAAACTCATAAGACTAGGTCTAACGTCAAATACATAAACAAAATTTGTTTTAAAGTTGAAACAGTTTTTCTGTTTTGAATTAATTATATTTTTTTCAAATAAAAAAGGATAAAGACGTTTAATGTGTATTTCTAGAGCTGCCTTGGTTGATTTTAAAAGTTCAATCGTTACCATTCTTGAAAATATTCCAAAATAATTTCCATTGGCTTAATTTTGTGGTATTTCTCACTGAAATTTTAAAATGGATTTTCCTTAATAATAATTACTTGTTAGCCTGATTTCCAACGTTGTTTTTTTATTTTTATTTTTTTTTTTTTTTAAATTTAGTTCTATGATAAATATTTTTAATGTGGAATTTTCAAACTTCACCAAGGAAATAAAAAAATTGTCCAGTGTAACTCATAGAAGTAGACATTACAAATCATTTATTTAGGTAAACAATATTATACTGTCTTCTATTGGTACGATCTAGATATCTTTGAAAAAGCTCAACACTTAATTTAAAGTTTAGGATGTACATTATTTTATTTACAAATGTAAAAGAGAAGCAACAAATATTATTAGTTTCTGATTTTAAACAGAAAAAAAATATATAATGTTAAATTTAAAATTACAGCATTTTCCTAACTATTTATGATGCAACAACTAACTATTGAAATATGACAATATTCCGTTTCCGACGTTATGTAAAACTGACCCTTTAACATAACAATAACTTATCTAGGAGATAAAACAATTTTATTAAGGGAAAAATGTTAATTTTAAGACTTTTATATCTCGGAATATTGGAGTACTGCACATACTCCAACTTAAAGGGACAAATAACATACATTTCCCGCTATTTTTAGATTACCATCTAGCTGTTCTTACAACACTTCTATTAATACTTACAAAGTCTTGTAAGGCACAACTTTGTAACAGCTGATTATTAACAAAGTATAAAACAAACAGTGTTTTGGTGTTTACATTTTTTAGAAATAAAAGTTTAGTTTAAATTCAACTTTAGGCCTAGACGAGAGTAACACAAACATTTTAAAACAGTTTGAAATGTGAAATATTTTCAAACATCTGTTTGAAAAATATTTGTTGTACCAAGTAATAATTTTATTCATCCTAATAAAATAACAACATGCAAAATCTATCTCGTTTAACATTGTGAAACAAAGTGAGCATTTTCATCAATAAATATACAAATAAAATATAAATGGTATTTCTTATTTGCATTTGAATAAAACACGTTATCAATAATAATTAATTAAACTATCAACAAGTAAATCTCTGACTAACAATAATAACTCGACAGGAATTTTTAGAATTAAATTCAGTTTTTTGTATATGCATTTGCTAAAAGAATGTGTGGAGCGTGTTCCTTTTTTTAAGGGATATTGTTTTGTACACGAGAAGTGAAAAATATTTGTTCCGAAAAAGTTTTGAAGTATATTTCATTGTTTAAGTCGAAAATAAACAACTTTTATTGATTAAAAAAGTGTTTTCGATCATTTAACTCCAGATTAGTTTATGGACGTTATTTTAGATATTCCTTATAACTTTTTTTTAATTGCACTTTTTGAAGTACATTTCTGTAAAAAGTCAACCCCCCCTATTCCCGACTAGTATTTTCTAACCAGGAGCTTTCTTTACATTCGATTTCATACATTCTTGGTACGCAAATGTAATTCAGGAGACATTGGAAGCTATCAATGTTTTTGGAAAACTTTTAGTTATTCCTCATTCGATTGTTTTTTTTTTTTTAAGTAGTTTGATACAAAAAACGAAAAACAGAACAGGTGAGTCTAAGTCATAAAATGGTGTTAGATCAATGTTTAAGCATAACTTAAAAACTTGGAAGATGTAAAGTTAAATCTTTGGAATTAAAGCTTGCACGCGAGAGCTCGTATGAACACGTGAGTTGAACTTAAAGTTCAAAAGTAAGATCTAAGTTTGAAAGTCTTTAAGCAGCCTCCCACTCAAGTCCGAAATCAGAAAGAAAATATCATTACTAAACTGCCTAATGGTTAGGAGTATTTTGTAATCGGCCATCGTTCCTAAAGGCTCCTTTACTGAAATAAATTGATGTTTCAAGGTAAAGCCAAATCAATGTTATCTCTCCAATGACATTTATTTAGTTTATTTAATTAGGAATTCAGCTGGACATTTAGACTGCAGGTTAAAAATGACACCTTGGGCTAAATTGGTAGCCATCTTGTTTATTCTCCGACCTATGTTACTGGTTTATTAAGCTATGTTTATATCTGCGAGAAAACTTTTTTGACATTACTCGCACAAGTGCTCTCGATTAGTCTAAACGCTGAGTGATATTTTTGTGGCAATTTGTAAAAATTTTTCGGTGAATTCTTACGCGAGTCAATATCGTGGTGGGTCCCTACAGTTGAAAGACAATGCGTTTACATGAGACACGACATAAAAGAAATGTTACCTTGCTCAACTGTACAAACTCTTGTTCATCAGTTGGTGTTGTATTATGCCACTATATAAAAGTGCAGAATATCTGCAATCTAAATAAAAATGTACATCTTTTATTTATTTTATTCCTTTTATTATATTTGATTTTTTCTCGCTCCAATTGCCAAGATGAGCCTTTTACCATGCACCACCTACCAACAATTTAGATTAATAACCTCTCAAATTCCTACCCCACCATTCCGAACATTCATTCTTTCTTTCACCCTCGTAACCCTCTCCGCAAACTCCACAAATCCCTCAAACCCATCTTTGGACACCAGACCCCCAACTAACTGAAAATGTTACTATAATTTAATTTTTTAGTCATATGAACCATTTCAAAAAAATGTGAATGTATAAAATGATTAACCCTCCTCCCACTGTCAAATATAATGTTTCTAAATATGATTCACAATGTAACTCTATTCGGTTGACAGTTAATTCCTTGTCATCCGCTAAACACAGAGGTTAGATCGCAGATAATATATTAAGAGATCCTTGGCAATATATCGCCAAGTTATGCTCCTCGCACAAGTAAGTTCTGTTACCAATATTAAATTTTAGTTACGAAAAGGTACGTTTACCCATCAATGGTTATTTTCAGCATAGCATAGTAAGGTAACATCAACCAGTAGGACGTATCGATCATTGAGATGTAAAGCCAAAGGTCCTAGGTTAAAATCTCGATCTGATTTAGCCGTGGGTTACGCTCCAAAAATCGACACGTGAAAACGACAAGCGAAACGATATATCTCTGGCAACACTGTCAGAATTAGATTTATTGTGTATTGTTGATAGATCTGGCAACTCTCACAGGTAGCTTTCAGTATTTTTGTTTATAAATCTGGCAACACTGTCAGTTTGCTTTTGTTATCTATTTTGTTGATAGATCTAGTTACATTATCAGTTAGCTTTCGTGATTTTTATCGTAGAAGACAAGAGGTTTTATAAAGATTAAATCGTATTCTATGCAGCCTATATTATCATTAAAAGAAATATAACTAAATTGGGGGACTGGGCAGGCACGTATCCAGGGAGGGGGCCCGGGGGGCCCGGGCCCCCCCCCCCGAAATCCCGAAATTTGAAATTGTTTTCCATTTAAGGTTTTTCATAGAAAAGTCTTCAGTATAGAATTTCCTTTTCTTCAAAATTTTATTTTTCAGTCGACGGAAAGCACATCTGGCGTTGATCCAACGTATCCCTATATTTATAAATTATGAAAAGCCTGCTAGCCTGCCACAGCCTGCAATACTCAGTGGCAGCATTGTACATTATCGTCAATAAATCGTTCAATTGTACGAATCGATTCGGATCTAGATCTAGGAATTTTCAGCTTTTTTTGTTGGACTGCTCGAACAAAACAAAAAATCCCTAAACTGACTTCGGCTCACCGCTCTAGAGTGGGAAAATCAGCTGTTTATTTTTCACACTAGTATTTTGTTATGATTCCTGACACAAGTAGCGCTAAACTGAGGAACTGCGAAACTGCTGAATCATGGCACGTGAGTCGTGCGTGTTATAAGTTTGTGTTCAACCCATAATCCAATCAAACTTTTCTATCAAACATTCAATATTTTCAAAGACAATTTATTTTTAACTTCACTAACATGAAACGTA
>JAGFPH010023258.1:0-12050 GCA_018207615.1 Philaenus spumarius
GAAAATCTTAGACTAGCCTACAGGGACGCCCTTGGGATGCTTGGGGCTACGGTACTTTTCGTAAACGGAAAAAGAATCATCGATCTTTTACAGAAAATCCTAGACTAGCCTACAGGGACGCCCTTGAGGTGCTTGGGGCCATGGTTCTCTTCGAAAACGAAAAAAGAATCATTGATCTTTTACAGAAAATCCTTGACTAGCTAACAGGGACGCCTTTGGGGTGTTTGGGGCCACTGCTCTCTCTGTAAACGAAAAAAAATAAAGCTTTTACTGAAAATCAATTATTTGTAAAAATGAAACACATTTTCAAATATGTATTACTTGTCAACAAATTAAAATAGTTGTTAGAAATTTTATTATCACAAAATTCTTTAAACAAAAATGGTTTTGATTGAATTACATGTCATAAAATTATTATAGGTTACCTAAATTGTATCTGAAACAGTAGCCTATAATCTTTTGGTTACCAACCTATGTCTTTTTTTTTTAGTACTAATTACTGCAATATATCTGGGTGGGCTTGCTATTTTTCATTGTGATACATGTAATCCTTTCCAGATAAAATCGTGATAGAAAAACGAATGGTCCTATTATAAGGGTTTTAAGCTACGAAACTCTATACATCATTTGAGATTCAATAATTTCAGCTGTAAACAGCCGCAATGTTTAACAAGCTAGTTGCCATAGTAACAATGCAAAAAAAGTTTTTTTTCATAAGTACCATAAATACCTACATAGAGCAATGAGTCTCCCTAAAATTATTGAACAAAAAGTACTGAGTAATTAAAATTATAGCCTACACATGATGCACTGTTACACTACTCTTAAACTGCATGTGGTTCGTGAAATTTGCTGTAGGTCTTACAGATTAAGTTATTATTTATTTTATGACTGGGACTTTATAAAGCAAATAACAAAATCAAAGAACCAAGCTAAGTCATGTTAATTAAATAACAAAAGCCCTGTAATAAAGTTACCAAGCAAGCAATTATAAACCGTCTGTTCGTAAGTTTAGTACTAATTAATACAACCAATAAACAATCATTTGCGGTATTAAGGGGGATTTTTTTTAAATTATAGGGATTATTTCGTTTGAGGTAGTCGTGGATCAAGTAAATTGTAGGGTACACGACATGGCAAACTGCTTGGGTGGGTTCTCATTTGTATGTTGTAATTTCAATTAGGCGTAGCAAATTGGTGATACGGTCACTTCTATAAAATAAAACTTGATTTGGGAAAAAGTTGATTGAACATTATTTTAGAAGGATGCTGGAGTATAACTTATTCAGGTTTTAGAGATTTAGGGATCAGACTAAGAAAGAAAACTATGTTGGATACACTATTCAAAAGTAGTTGTAGATTTAGGATGCGACGCCACTTACGAGTGAAACGACTAGGCGTTAGAGATTCATCGTTCGAGAGTAAGCACTGGCAGCCCTAGTTCATTTAATTTATTTTCTTTAAAACTAACTAGACACAAATCCCAAATGGATCTAATTATTTCAGTGGGAATGAAACACTAAAATGCATACAATGAGGAAAAATTACGAAAAATATAAATTAAAAAATGAAATTAAGTGCGTTTTCTTTGCTACCTTCCAAACGACACCAAATTTTTAATTTTGTTAATAAATAACGTAAATATTAGCATTATTAGTTAACATTGCTCTTATGGACAACGAATCCACGACGGGTAGAACCTGGCCTTAAGGGGGCGCAACCCTGTCCGCCATATTGAATCTGATTCCCATAAGAGCAATGCTACAGAATAAGTCATTTTTTTCCGTTAATTCGTGGAATAAATTTAAAAATTTGGTTTCATTTTTAAGTACTTTCATATGGGGATGTTGACTGCCGAATACATTTTCAAAAACCGTGTTATTGTGTTCATAAACGTAAAATAGTAAATTGATATAAATAGTAAAAAGTAGTAAACTTTATTAATTTTTTACTCAGTTGCAAAAAGAGATATTGCAAAAAACCTTAGCAATCAACACCCACAATCTATTTTACTTTAAGAAAAAAAATACAGCTTTCGTTTTTTGACAAAAACAACACAAAAATATGCTTAATAGTGAAGGTATGTTTTGTTTATTTAACATTGAAATTGGTACCCATCAACTTCGCCGTTTTGAATGTATGGAGCCGAACCTTAAGTCAGATTGAGAATGTATAATAAAAACATTCACAATAAAACTCTAAACTTACTAGATTCATAGTTCGCTCAACTTGTTCCTAGTTGTCATATGTTAAGAATGTATCTCAATATTGAACAAAACCAAAACTTGAGAACCGCAGGCAGACTAGACAAAGAGGGAACGGTAAGATCTATAGGCAGATACTTCTAGCACTAATGTAACAAGCCGTTTATTAATTTGCCTTAAAACTATACTATTCCTAATAGTTTTCAAACAGACGTACCCACGGATACTAGAATACACGGTAGGGGTCACGCGCAGGTCCCCGCCGCCCGGCTCGGAAACGTGACGTCACCATGGACCCACCCGCCTTGCCGCACTGTATACAAACTCCACAGTCCACAATGTCATTCGCTATTCGAACACTAAAACGCGTAACCTTCAGCCTTTAATTTTGTTAGATATTTTTAATACTTAGGGACGAAAGTATAATTTTGCAGGCCAGTACGATTTTATATCGGTATATACATTTATTTATACAATACAAATCAAATTAATTGCTGTTCCTTTGTAAGCGCATCACTTGAGAACGGCTCGACCAATTTGGCTATTTTTGTTTTAAAATGTTCGTAATCGTCCGAACTAGGTTTTTATATAAAGAAAATTTTGAAAAGTTTCCCGAAAAAGTTTCAAATTTTGAAAAACTAAACAGCCTCTTTTTGTATGGACTCAAGACCATAGTGCTCAAAAACAGCTGTTCGTATAAAACGCTTAGCCACACGTCGTGTTTGTTTACATTCATTACCATAGCAACTTTACTCAGCATTTATAATCAGTTTATTATTCTTCAAAACCAACAGCTTTTTTAGGTTAGATTGACCAACTTAAAGCAAACAAAAACAAAATACGTAGCACAATTGGTTGCAAATAAACGTGTTTTGGTTCATTGCAGGCTTAACCTAAAATTATGTTAAGTTTTTGATCCAAACCAGCTGTTTTATATATATTATCTAACAACCACCAATGATTGAATTGAATTAAAATACAGTAAGCATTTTAGTTGTTTTTGTTTTTGTTTGCTTTAAGTTGGTCAATCTAACCTAAACATGCTGTTGGGTTGGGTTTGAAGAATAATAAACCGATTATAAATGCTAAGTAATGTTGCTATATGGTAATGAATGTAAACTTAAACAAACAAGATGTGTTGCTAAGCTTTTTACACGAACAGCTGTTTTTGTGCGCTATGGTCTTGAGTCCATACAAAAGAGACTGTTTAGTTTTTTCAAAATTTGAAACTTTTTCGGGAAAATTTTTAAATTTTTCTTTATATAAAAACCTATTTCTGATTATTACGAATATTTTAAACAAAAAATAGCTAAATTGGTCCAGCCGTTCTCAAGTGATGCGGTTACAAAGGAACAGCAATTCATGCAAAAAACCGTATCTTTCTAAAAATTCTCGTTTAGCTAATAATAATAACTGATTTTTGGGTTTTTTTGCCATAAAGGGGGTTAATTTTCAAAAAATTTCAAAACCTTTTTTCGTACATCTATACAGGCCTAATTGACGTGTTTGGTGCAATTTTTTTCGAAATCGATCGAATAGTTTTCTCTCTAGATAATAATAATAATATTTATTAGTTAATCTTCTACTTTAATAAATCACCTCTCCTATCCCACCTACAATTATGAAGTCACAGTGAATCTGTTTAATAATTTAAATATTTTTGTGAGAAAGTATGTGCCAGTTCCTGGTACAGTTTATTATTATATAGATTAAAAAATCATACTTGTACTGAAAAAGTAGTTTTCCTGAAACTTGTATAGCAGTCAAACATAAGTAATAACAGACTATCAAAACTCAAACATTCACCATATTTAGTAGATTTATTACAAATCTCAGGCTTGGAACAAAAAATGTTGGGAAGGAAAAGACTAAAATGTCAAAGTAAAAAGTGTTTATTGTTTTAATAACAATAATACATAGTAATATTACCAATGAATACACAACATTGATATTATAGCTATATCTCAGCCTTTGTCTTCGTAGTACATTGTAATAAAATAGTACAAGCTCAGGTTAACTGTAAAACTTAAGGACCTATTGACGTAAACATAAAAGAATAAAAGCAAAGTGATTAAACATACCTTAAAACTGAATACTGAAAATAACTAGTAGAAACGTTCATTTAGTTGCAATCAAAGTATGCTAACTTAAATTGATGAAACCATTAATTTTAATTGTGTCAATCTAAGAATACAAGTTGTTCAGGAAACATTTTTTTCTGCCACTGTAGTACTTCATTTAAAATAATTGTAAATAATGATGAATTGAAGTGTACAGTAAGAATAGTACGAAATACAACAAAAGTGGCAGTAAATATTAACAATATATTATATGACAACCATATTTAAAATATTTAAAAAAAGAGAAAATATGTCAAATTCAGGAAAAGTCCCATATTATCCCAAAATCCCACAAGCAGCCAAATTTTCCCATATTTGGGATAAAAATCCCACAAGTGAAAACACTGTGTACGGTGTAAGAGCGGCAGGCAGCGGGCCGGGAGGGTGGGTCCAGAGTGACGTCACTGATGCCTGAGTCTACTGCGCAGCCTACTCATGACCCCTACCGTGTATTCTAGTACCCGTGGACGTACCTCAACCGAAATTCTTTGATACACACTTAAGCTATAAAATACATACAGAAATCGTTTTTATAAATTTGTTAGTCCTTGAATTTTAAGGCAAGCGTTAAATTTCTATATCAGCTTCTACTAAAATGTTATTGCAATTTTGAAATATACTATCAAGCCTTCAACTAAAATTAATTTTCAGCACATTGTCAAAAAAATTTGAAATCGGTACAGTTTTCTTATAACCTAACCTAGCCTAAGAATGCTAATGTTTTCTCGAAATCTGTTTTGGAAATAATTTGGACTAACGAAGGGCGATTGATAAAACTAACGCCGAATTCGAACCTGTAATACAGCATAAATCGAGGCCTATGAAAACCGACGCATTGCTAACTGATCCATCAGCGCTCCCTTCTAAAAAAAATGAAGGATTAATTTTCGAATAAAGTTTCAGGATTACATAGTTTTTAAGATAAATTTCTAAAAATCTTTCAAAGGATTATCAACAAGCCAGAATATTATTGACTAAAGTAACGAACTTTATCCCTACAAAATTATATAAACTATTTTAACTGCTGAAAGATTTCCAAATTAACAGTCTTTAAAATTTATATGAAATTGTAGCTTGACGCATTTTATCGGTTTCAAAGAAATTGGACTTGGACAATCACACGTGCGGGTACACTCGTAATAAAATACTGATTCAACGTTATTTTAATATTAAACCTGTTGGGTGGTTTAAATATAAAAGTGCTATAATTACTTCTTTGCCTTACTGGACCGGTTATATTGGGGAACCCATAGCCAATCCTTTGTTTTGGATGTAGTACGTATTGTTGAATTCAAAGTAGTTTTGTTTTAAACAAATTGTTAAAAGTGTAATCAATTCATCTACATTTCGGTGTCCATTGTATTATGTTCCAGTATATTATTTTTCAAAATGTTTACAGTTTCCTCCAGTGGGACATTAGTATATAAATTCACTATATCAAATGAAACGAGAGTGCTACTTGGCTCTATTCTTTCAAGTTGCATTTTATGGACGAGATCTAGACTATTTATTAAAGAGAAGTTTTGTTTGAATGTTACGCTATTTCTTATTATTTTGTCCAAAATTTTTGACAATTTATAAGTGGGGGCGCATGTGAAATTAACAAGTGGTCTGATATAGGATGCCCATCTTTATGTAATTTTGGTAGTGCTCTCAATTTTGGAGCAGAAGGGTTAATCATTTTGGTGTGTTTCTTCTGGTCTATATTTAAAATCTGTTTAACGGAATTGATAGCGGTTTTAATTTCTTTGTTAAATCGATTGGTTGGATCGGATCTTAAAGGGGTTATGTCATTTTCCTTCAGAAACATTTCAGTTTTCTCAATGTAGTCGCATCGGGGTAGTATAACAATCGTATTGCCCTTATCTGCTTTGGTGATAATAGCATCATGTGATTCTAGTTTAACGGCAATGTTTTTAGCTACACGTTGTTCCAAATATTGACTACGCTTGTTTACTTTACGTTTCTCGGATTTATCAGCAATCAAACATCTGGTAACCTTACCTCGACTTAACCTTAACCAAATCTAACACCAAGTTAGAATTCAAAATATACAGAAAAGTATACCCAAACGAACCATACTATACATGCAACGTCAAACCACCCCCACAACCAAAAAATGTCCGCTTACAATAGCCTCATACACAGAGCGATAAATGTACCCATGAAAAAAACAGATTTCGACCAAGAAATTAAAATAATCAAACAAATAGCAATATCTAATGGATATGAACACACGTTAATAGATCGACTCATATTAAAGAAAAACAATAGTATTAAAAAACCGAGATTAATAGACAAACCTAAATACATAAGTATCAACTACCACGGAATATTAGATAATATTGCACGCAGAATATTCCGAAACCAAGGTTACACATTGGAATTAAAAACTGTTAATAATTTAAAAAAGTTACTCAGACCAAAATCTATAACTAGTTGTCCTTACAATGCGAGCGGCATTTACAATTTAACTTGTGATGACTGTAATATGCACTACATCGGGCAGACAGGACGAATGTTTAAAACACGTTTTAAAGAACATATACCTAATAACAATATTCACATACAGTCTAAATACGCGGAACATTTGTTGAGTACGGGACATAACTATACAAGCATACAGAATAATATGGACATATTAAACATATGTTCCAAAGGACCAAATATGAATGTCTTGGAAGAATACTATATTTACAAGGCAACCGTATCAGACTCTTCCGCGCTACTGAATGAGAAAATACATTTCCAATCAAATAATATCTTTGATATAATTCTTAGAATTGACCCCCACCATCAAAAATAAACCAGATGTTACGTAGTGATAACTCGCTTAGTACCAACGCAGCGTTGAATGAGTGCACAAATAAATAGAACCTCATCGAACTTTTAAACTCGTGTGATGGGTTATGTACATAAAAAAACTCAATTTTAAGTGTAATGTGTGTGTTTTATGTTAAATTGCAACTATGTGACGTGCATTATGCAAATTAATGCCAGTTAATGTGTTAATTATTTATTTGAATTTGTGACGGATTCGATAATGCCTGACAAATAGGCGAAACGGTCGTCATCTGAGAAAAGAGATATACATAGGACTGCGAGCAGCAACGAATTACAGGTATTTATATAAAAGTGCTATTTGAATAAGCCGCACAAATTCGTAATTTTTGATTCCTTTAAAACCCAAGCTTTCGATATTTTACTCGCGGGATCTTACATCGTACACAAAAAAGAGGTACGAAGAATATTGAGAAGAAACTTGTGGTTGCAGGTTGTGGTTGCAGATACGATTTATAGATATGCAAAGATAGATCTTCAACGCTTACCGCTTCACAATAATTAAATGGATATTATTTTTTTCTGGGTGATTACATTGATTCTATTTTTTAACAAATGGTTTATTTTTTCACTAATCATGTGGGGAAAGACTCAGGAAACGCTTTAAGGCCAAATTGATCTTTTTAGAGTTTCATACCTTAAAAGAAAAAACTTTCCGTCTCAAAACCTTAAAAAGTGAAATCTTATATAATTGTACAACACGATAACACGCTTATATAAAGATAATGAAAACTCAAAACACATTTTACTAACATTTTGGGAAGCCAAAACTCATTTTATGAGACTGTCGTGTAGAGTTTCGTTTGAAAAGACTATTTAAAGACGAATTTGAATACTCCTGCTTTACTAATGAAACATTTTTAGTTTTTCCTGGACAAAATATATGTTTAAAATATTTTTGAAGAATAACTACTGTACTCATCTCAGCTACCTTGAGACTTGAAAACTTTGGATTTGTCACACATTCGATTGTTTTTACATATTCATCCCCTTCTCACTCCATCCATATGTGTACTAAGGGTGTTTTACCCCTTATATATTTTTTCAGATAGTAAGATTTGTACAGAACTTGAAAGGCGTTAAGTGAACATGAGAGAAATATGGTTTCAGCAGGACGGTGCCACAGCTCACACGGCAAGAGCATCCATGGAAGTGGTTCGACAAATGTTCCCAGGACATGTTATTTCGAGATATGGTGATGTTTACTGGCCCCCTCGCTCACCCGATTTGTCGATATGCGACTTCTTTTCGTGGAGATATTTAAAATCAAAAGTCTACATGAACAAGCCTCGCACAATCGATGACCTGAAGAATTCCATTCGTCAGAAATTGAAGCCGTGCCGAATGAAATGTTGGAGAGATCCATGCGTAACTTTCGGAAGAGGATCCAAATTTGTATCCAGCAAAAAGGACGTCATCACCAAGACATTATTTTTCGAACCTAATTAAAGTATGTATATTTCAAAACTGCATTAAAAAATCTATCACTTAATGCTTGTTTTTATTATTTTTATCAAACCGTGTCCCAGTCATTCAATAGTGAAAAACATGCGTTTCCTCTGCTCCACCCTACGCTGGCCTAAGCTTGGCCCGTGCGTTCCAGCTACGCTATAATAATGAAATCTACCATAATATGGATCAATTTACTAACCTAACCTAAAACAGCTGTTGTGAAGAAAATTAATCGATTCTAAATTTGCAAAGTTGGTTGCTATGGTAATGAATGTAAACGCATTCAGGAAACGTATATTGGTTCAGTTTAAGCCTAACTTAAAATTTTGTGTTGTTTAAGCTTTCAATCCGAATCAGTTGTCTACCTATAATATGAAACAACAGATGTTTGAATTGTAATAAGCATTTTATCGAAGTTTTTTGCTTTTATTCTGTCAACCTAACCTAAAATAGCTGCTGCTTGTGAATAATAATTTATTAACTGATTCCAAATTTGCTTCGTTAGTAGCTATGGTCATGAATGTAAATACATACAAGAAACGTGTGTTGGTTCAGTGTAGGCCTAATCTAAAATTGTGGTGCTAAGCTTTTGATTCGAATCAGGTAGGCCTAACTTATCTGTTTAAAGCAGGGAATAAAACCCCAGGATTTTCGGGATTTTTACTTTTTAAAATTAAAATTTTTAAATATTTTTTTTAGTGAACATCTATGAGTAGACTATATACCTTGAAATTTTCTTATTTTTATCTTCAATAATTTTTTATTTACGTTGATTATAATATGTCAGCAGGACAAATATTTTACGATTTGTAGTTTTCAAAGACATTCCCGAAAATGTGGAAAATCGCACAATTTCTCTCTTCTATTTCCACAATTACTGCAGCTCAAATATAAAAAAAAAAAATATGATGTTAGAGGTACTCATTTACTTTACTGATAAACTAAAGTGGATCCAAGCTTTTGTAAATATATTATAAAACAAGATGAAGAGATGGAACACTTTTTCGGGACTTCGGCTAGTGTGTTTTTCTTTTTAATAACTATCAAAATCGGTTTTCCCGTACCCAAAAACATATAAAACAATACCCCCCACACAGTATTTTCAAAATTTTTACCCAATATTTAAAAAATTTTGTCCCAAAAACGTGACCTCGACGCGCTACGACTCACGGTAGAAAGCTCAAATGCTCTCTCTCTCTGTAATAAAATTTCGAAGATTATTTTACCGCCAGAAGTTTTTTACGACGTCAGTCTATATAGTGTTAAGGGTCGGCTCTAGCTGTCGGCCATTTTGGCTGACACTCCATAAGACCAATGTTAAATTAAAATCCAAATTTTTCCTTTTTTTTTGATCGGAAAATTATAAACGATATGTCATTTTAAAGCTATGGTCAATATGCATGCAAATGGCTTTTTAAAAACTAAGAACAATATTTTGTTTAGTATTTATTAACAATTTAAAACATTGATTTTTAATATTTTTTTATGTTGTCACTATTAATTATAGCGAAAAACTAGCAAGCCATTCGCATAAAGAATTTCGTCCCCAAGATTTTGGTATTTTTTTTAAAACACTATTTGAACAATTGCGGGTTTTAAATGGATTTAGGCTGAGCAATGTCCGTGTAACCTACCGCCGCTATAGGGTGATTTTAAATATTTTTTACGTTGTAACTATTAATTATAGCGAAAAATTACCAAGCCATTCGGATGAAGAATTTTGTCCCCAAGAGTTCGGTATTTTTTTAAAAACGCTATTTGAATAATTGCGGGTTTTATATGGATTTAGGATGAGCAATGTCCGCGTAACCTACCACCGCTATAGGGAGTCGCAGGTTGCTTTCTGTTTTACTAGAGCCGACCCTTAATAGACAGACATACACGCAAAAATGTTCGCATGATTTCAATACTTCGGCATTCTAATGCGAACCAAATTAATATGTTTTTACTATTTATGTGTACACTACTGTGTGTAGAAGAGAGTCGTCAAATCCATTTACTGGTTCCCACTAACAATGTTTAATTTATTCCCGCCCTGGTCATTGCTGTAATGGGTACATTGAGTAAACTTTGTTATACGAGAGTCAAACTCGCACTTTTCAGACATATTCTATTTCGACGAATATTATATTGACGGTAACCGATAAATATAAAAACGTGTAAAATATCCAGAAATTAGCATTTAGTACTTTTCTTGTTCATTGTATCGGACATGTTAAGATTTTAAGTTTTGGAACTAACAGAAATCTTGTTTATAACTTGACAAAAACAAGATAGTCAATGTAATAATGGATTTCAGAAATACGCTTTTTGTCCTACACATCGGTATAGCAGGTTGCATCAGAAGCACGAAGGCGTTCAAAAAGAGACCCATTGTTTACAGACACCAACCAATACCGTAATTGTTTAATATTTCACCAAATTAAAATCCTTGTCATATATATTGGTGATAGGAAGGCCCAATTTTCAAGTGGTATATAAAAACATCTCAATGTAAATTTCCAAAATACATTTTCTATATATTTTTCACTTAGCATTGTTTTTACGAAGATCCTCTAGCAGTGGAAATGAACATGTAGTTTACACATAACTAAATATTGAAATTAGAAATATTGCTTTGGTAATAAAATTGTTTAAATGTTTCTGTGGTAATAATTTGAGAAAATCAAAATTTAAAAAATGTCAATTGTATTTTTAACGGAGTTAAAGTGTTATAGTTAATTTGACAATTTCAAAGTCAATAGGGGAGAAGAAGTTTTGCTCTTGTTTTCGCTATTCGTGTATGGGGTTTTACATGTTCTATTCAATTCTGCATTTTTGTTCTTCAAAGTAAAAGTACATCATAAAAGATGGTGAATGAACAGGCATTAAGACAATAAGAAGTTCGGTTTCACTACGAAAACCTAATAAGTTAAAATATCTATCAAATTATTAGTTTAGAATGAACGTTTTAAATCACTTATAAGAGAAATAGCCTATTTGTAAGCTTGTCATTTTACATATTTCAAAACTTATATATACATTTAAAAAATCTGCAATAATTTTAAACCAAAAACAGAGTGTTTTTTTAACTGTACCTCCTCCATTGGTATCTCTTAAACTTTTAATATCAGACAAAACTTTAAATGTGGAACCCATCAAAGCTTTCAAACGACTACCCAATAGTAATTTGCCACTTGACATTTAAAATAAACGGCACACAAATTCAAAACAGCGATAAACTTCAAATTGGTAAATGGGAACCCTTATTTGTTATTGTGATTAAATTTATAAACAATTTTTAAGCTTTTTGGTTTTTGAGTATTCTGTATAAACTCAAACGGCTACGAATGAGAGGCGCTTCATATGTATGACGATTTCGCGAAGAAATTTTTCATACTTCTCCCTTACTGAACCAAGTTTAACATTTTTATTAGACACTGTCTAGGCAGTG